>JANRMT010062833.1:1071676-1137147 GCA_026402145.1 Polypterus bichir lapradei | reverse complement strand
ATAGATAGATAGATAGATAGATAGATAGATAGATAGATAGATAGATATGAAAGACTTTATATAACAGATAGGTAGTTAGAGTGTTAAAGGTACCATATAATAGATAAGTGTTGCTTCAGTTGGTCCCCCCAAAAACTGCACCCCTACCCATTTTTTTTTCACCAGCCACCACTTGGGGCTAGTCTGTGTCATAATAAAAATTTGTTGGAAATCATCTGAATTACTTTAGAAGAGATAGTGTGTACCCCTAAAATGGCACAGGAGGAGATTCTAGTCCATAGATGTCAAGGTGAGTCACAATCATCTAAAAGTTCAAGGTATGGTATGCACACTACACAAAGTCACTGAACACCGAGTTGGAGGTAACCAACAATTCAGATCTCATTTTGGAGCTTCAGTAATTATATTATTTAGTAGCAAGTCAGCATTATAAGCCACGGTAGCCCATTTCTAAACAACTCCCAGATTAACTAAAATAGTAATTAATATGATACTCAATAATTAAGGAGTCAGAAACACAGTTTTGGTACTTTGATAAGGAGCTTTTTTGTATATTGTTTGTGTTGTATACCATTTTCCAAGGAAAGCATATGAATAAGGCCCTGGGCAGAATTTGAGTGTATCTGATTATTAGTGTCTGTTCTGGATTTAAGGACAGAGGATTGGATAGCCTACCAGTTCTGGCAAACAATTTTAAAAAGCTACTGTAGGTGAAGGAGACAGGGCAAGACAAGTACTATAAATTGTTCTTTCCTGGAGTTCTGCTCATTTTACACAGCAGTCTAGATAACACTGATGAGATCAGAATTTTTAACATGTGTCTATCCATTTTGCAACATATACTTGGAACAACTACCAAGTACTATAGCTGAAAGAACTTGAAATACTGACAATATCTTTGACACTTTGAACAGGAAATGATGGACTATATTTGGATGAATGACTTATTCCTGTCAAAGGCATATTTACGTTCTTAATTATTCTGCAATAAGTACCACGGACAGTGCTTTGGAAAGCAAATGAGTGAATGTGTGGATAATTACTATACATCTGCAGCATGATTCTTGTGCTTATTCAAAATGAAAAGGAAAACAGAGTTTTTAAAAGTATGAATGAACAGTAATAACAAACAGACAATATGTACTATATCATTAATTATTATCCATTAGCATATAGTCACATATTTTGAGTGTAATTTTTGATTTTGATTTAATTTGATACACTTTATTAATCCCCAATAGGAAACTGTCTTTTCGCATGACCTTTGGTGAACATAGGTTAGGGTCAGCCATTGTACAGCACTCCTGCAGCATCTTTCAGGTTAAGGGCCTTAATTCATTGATCAAATATTTGTCTGGTTCTAATCAACAACAGGGATAACAGGATAACATAATAAACCCAAACACATAAAGACAGTAAAAAGAAAACAAGACGGCTCTTGCAGGTCAAAAGTAGCACAGCACACTTACAGTAGTTCTCCCTGGCTTATCCGTGAATAAAACATAAAATACTGTGAAAAATAGAAAGGTTCAGACATGCAAGTATGGGATAGACCTTTATCTCAGCCCACAGACATTGCCCTACCTAAAAAGACACATTTCTTCTTTAACGTCTTCTCTGCGACCAAGTCCATTGCTAGATCATAACTAAGTACACCAAATTCTGCTTATCGGTTTATCCATTTCCTTATGAAATATAAGACACCAAAATACAGAACAAAACTCAGAAAACAACAAGAAGGAAGTAAGACATGAGATGGCAACTATCTTTATTATGGCATTATTCCTACTAAAAACTACAATTTTGTGTTTATTGTGTGTTAACTTAGACATGCCATACCTGTGCCATATTCACCATATTTATGCCATGCCATATTTGTTTCTTTTTATTTTCCTCTAATGTTAAGGTGGTTTCTGTTCATTGAATGTAGCATATTGCTCAGTTAACTTCAGTATAATGAATAAAGTGTGCAGATATTCTCAAGATTGTTAAACATCAACTTACAAAAATAATGTAATAGCTTTTATTAATTCAAATTTATTTAATCTTATTAAGTGCATTTTAATTTTGTAAACTGAACTTTAAATTATTTTTAAAGTCAACTTAATATGTAAAGGCTAGTGTTCAGTGTGATTTTACTTACCAGCTGCATGTAGTTACACTAAGTTTATGAATGTGTCTATGGGGGAACATCAAGGACAGCTGTTCAGGGGCTGCAAGCAACACATTCATTTTCTGCTTTGATTACTATGTGCACTTGGAAGTAAGTTTAGAAAAAAGTAGCTTCTAAAAAACAGTTTTAGTAGGTCTATGGGCACTTTAACTGGCACAATATACCAGGTAGTTGGGGTATTTCAAATGTAGGGATAACAAGGAGCAAGAAACATTCTTGTTTGAAGGGAAGGGTACGTTATTTGTAACATGAAAGTACAACTTCAGTCCACTTCACTTCTTTTAGAAAACATTATTAGACAGTAGGTGAAAATTAAAAGAAAATGATGATTGAGTTGTGATTAGTAGAAGAATGAATTAGTGCACTACATGAATTTTAATAAGAAAATATTAACATTGATAGTTTGCAGTAATAATTTTGAAAACAGATGTGAATGAGTGTAATAATTCAGTGCAATCCTGGTAACCTAATAATACATCTTACAGTTACAAAAAGTGTTACCAAATAATGTTACGGAGCAGCATTACCAAATAAAGCACTGTAGGTTTATACTACACAGTACCATGGTACACAAAAAATCACTTACTTTTTGCCAGTATTTTGTTACTGACACTATTCTGAGGAGTAATCATTCATAATTCTATTAGTAATAATTTCATTGTACTATGTATACTTTTTAGCAAACTTAAAAAGGATAGTTGTTTTGTCCTTCAGCATCAACAAACACAGAACATAACAATACGCAATAGCAAAAATTGTCAGGATTTTATTTTTAAAGTAATATACATATTTTAGTCAGTCATTTTCCAACCTGCTGTACCCTAACACAGGGTCACGGGGGTCCGCTGGAGCCAATCCCATCCAGCACAGGGCGCAAGGCAGGAGCAAACCCCGGGCAACCACAGTACAGTATGCATATTTTATTAATGCAAAATATACAGTTTATATATGCTGATGAAATTCGTGTTAGATTACTTAGCTAAAGTATAATTATTTTTCTTTTTTTTTTTTATTCAACTTTTAGACAATAGTACAATGCCTGATATTTAGTTTTTTTATTGAATGTACCAACCAAGGATTGTTGCTTATAAATATGTAACTGTTAATCCAAAGTTATACTTATTAGTTTCCTGGAAATTAACAGGTGCACTGCTATATATTTTGTATCAATAGGAAATACCAAATAAATCACTGACTTACTGTGTTGTGAGATCAATCAAGAATGCTCACATAAAAATGGGATCTTTGCTGTGTGAACTAGATGAATTTAAAATTGATAAAATGTCCAAACTGGTGATTTTACTAATGCTTTTAACATGTGCTCTGTTTATTTTAAACCTCGGTCTGGTTATTTCCAATGTTTAATGAGCACGCTTTGTGTAAGCAGCACGTTTATTTTTCATTGTTCAATGTTACAGAAAAGTCCAAATCGAAATGATCCACTTTTATTACCCTAAAGTTTTTTTTCCATTATATCCCCATAAACAAAAATTAAAGTGCATCAACCTCCAGTAAGATGATTAGATACATGCATTAAAATCATTTTATTGCCCTCTGGAGGATGACTAGGAAACTAAATTAATATATTCAATGATATTGCTTTCTGGCATCTTTTTTTCCTTAAATGAAATTTTGTGAACCGACCATAATTGTGCATCATATTTAGACCACACCTGTAGAAAAGAGTAAGACATATTTTTAGACAAAAAGGTATTTGTTAACTGTTTTGTCAATGTTGAATACTTTCATACTTCCTTATTCCGTAAAGATTTGCAAAAGATGACTTAATGTGAATGTGGTTATACTTTGCCATAAAATGTATTTTTGTTAATCCAGTAAAACAAGTAATACATTCTTCTAACATTACAAATTGTTCTAAATGAGGAGTGCTACTCAGCGAGTTTCCCCATGTTCTTACTGAAAAACTTACCATTCATAATTTTTAATAACTTCAAATATGTTTATAGATTTATAAGGTTATTATTATCACACATACAGAGTAATGTGAAATTGTTGTTTGCATGTGCTAGTCAACACGTTGAAACTCTATGGTGACATGACTACTGAATAATAACTACTTCCGTCTTCCTTGTATGAAAAATTTTCGAACATATTTATTTTACCATTGCAAACAGACTATTTCAATTCTGTATTTTTCAGAACACTCTAATAGAGTGTATTCTCACTTGATAATTAAAACAAGTAAATTATCCATCCATCCATTATCCAACCCGCTATATCCTGACTACAGGGTTATGGGGGTCTGATGGAGCCAATTATTAAATTATTAAATTATGAAATCATTAAAGAATTACTTTTTTTTAAAAACAATAGCTTATGATATAATTTCACCACTGTGGTATTTGCATGTGAAAATACACTTCTTAATATCCATTTGCTTAAATGGAAAAGGCTCAATTCTTTTAAATCTTTTTAAATCTTTCTGGCCTAGTTGCTCTTTCCTAGACTATTGCTAATGCTGCTGTATCTTTTTGCACAAAGCACTCAAGGCAATGGTTGTAGCTTAATCATAACTTCTTTCAACATGTACTCTACACATTCTGCTATATAGCTCAACATCCTATTTGACTACTTGGTCACTTCTGTACACTGTCTGGATCTATATAGTGACTAGCGCACTAGGACTCCTACAGTACATCCTTCTCATGATGCACTTTCAAGATTCAAACCTCTAACATTTTACTTCCTAAAGTGTAATACCTTACAATTTTTACATTAAATGTCAACTGCCATAAACCTGTCCAAGCAGACTTTCTGTCCAGTTCCATCTGTAATGATTCATCTAATTTTAAGTTATATGCAGTCCATCTATTTTGATGTCACAAGTGAGATGGAGATATATTTATATGCTCTGCCTTTGTGTTCACCATATTTCTGCTACACATATGTTCTCCACACAACAAGGTACCAAAAGAACATTTTGTTGGCTGGTTCTATAGGGTATTAGCCTTAATTTACAAATGTGTGCTCTAATTCATAAATAATAGTAAAAATTCAGCTTAATTAAATTCTTAAAAGTGAAACAACTCATGCAAGTCAATGAAATTTTGAAATCATAGAAAATAAATCGATGTACAGCTTCCAGAACTGATGCTGTTAACCCTAAGTTACTGACAGAGTGAGCAGGGTAATTGTGCATAGTTTTTTTAAAGTGTGTTAAGTCCAAGTCTGATACTACAAAGGGTTCCGGCTGTACGGAAAACCCAAGATAGTGCAGCCATAAGTCTTAAATGACTACTGTCAAGTGCCTCTGACCTTACATGTTATGAAGATCTTGGACAGCACTGGACCCTTTGCAATTTGCTTATCAAGATGACTTAGGGATGGATGATGCTGTTGTCTATATACTGAATACAGCTTACTCCCATCTAGGCCACAAGGTTAGGATTCTGTTTTTTGACTTCTCTGGTGCATTCAAATCCATACAGCCTAGACTGCAGAGAAAAAGCTCTGGTCTATGAGGATTGATGCTACCATTGTGTCCTTAACATTGGATTACATAACTTTTAGACCACAGTTTGGGAAGCTTCGGAACTGTTTATCTAACATAGTCATGAGTAACACAGTGGTTGTAAAGCTTAAGAACTGTTTATAAAGGGTCTCACACTCGGGAGTACAACTTTAAAAATGCGAATTACTCGCGAACACGTGAACGTAAAGGCGAGCTGTAAGAACTGAACATAACTGTATTTAGTGGAAACAAGTCCACATTACAAAAGGTGCTGAAAATGTCCTCCCCCAACGTCTGCGCACAAGGAAACGCGACGCTCCATATTTGAGAATGTCCTCTGCAACATGTCACTGTCGATGGCAGCAATTTTCACGCTCGATGTTTGCTTTCAGTTGTTCCATGGTCCTGGGTTTGCTTGCATAAACCTTGCCCTTTAAAAATCCCCATAGAAAAAAATCTGGGGGAGTTAAATCGGGCGATCGAGGTGGCCACAAACCTTTCGAGATCACCCTGTCTCCAAAAAACGATTGGATCTCTTCCATACTGGCATGAGAGGTATGGCACGTTGCCCCGTCCTGTTGGAAGTAACCTTCCTGAAGTTCGTAGTCATCCAGTTGTTTCACAAATTCGTCAAATATGGACAAGTATTGGTCGGTGTTCACAGTCTCGTCAAAGAAAATTGGACCAATGATCCGAGAACGAGAAACCGTGCACCACACTCCGATCTTCTGATCATGTAAGGGAGCCTCGTGCAAGCCATGGGGATTTTGCGAGGCCCATATACGGGTGTTTTGTGAGTTTACGTAACCAGAGAGATAAAACCACGCTTCATCAGTGAACCAAGTGATGTCTAGCAATATTGCATTTAGGGGAAAAAATTGAAGGAACCATTGGCAGTATGTCACGCGTTTCTGAAGATCCGCCGCTTTCAACTCGTGAACAGATGTGACGCGGTATGGCTTGATTTTCCCTTTCTTGGCGGCTCGTTGACAGGTCGACTTTGAGTACCTGGTTTCTTGAGCTAACCGACGTAATGATTTTGTTGGGGAATTTTTCAAACGGTCTGTAACGTCTTGCACAGTCTCATCTGACATCCGAGGCCGTCCTCCAGAATGCTGATCAACCAGGCTTCCCGTTGCCTCCAACTTTTTGGCCAATTTTGTGATGGTTTTGAAAGTAGGCGGGTTTCTCCCTCCAAATTTCTTCAAATATTCCCCCTGACACTGTTTTGCTGACCCGGTGACCCAGTAGGTCTTCACAATGAACACTCTTTGTGGTACGGTATACTGCATGCTTGCTTTCGCCACTCTGCAGGGTTGGTGTCTGGGACTAGACGTCCGTTTGCGCCTGGCTGGCGCAGCCCAGCCGCTGCCACATCTGGGGCAGCCGTAGCGGCGCCCGCTATAGTGCCTGCCTCTTTATGACACGGAATCAATTCTTCATTAAATAAGGAATATTTTGAGCCTTGTTGCATGATGATACATGCACGCGTTGCAGAGTAATTCGCATTTTTAAAGTTGTACTCCCGAGTGGGACACCCTGTAGAACATGGTCATGAATAGAACAGTGATTCCTCATGAAACTGTACTGGCTCTGTTCCTGTTTACCCTTTACCCCTCAAATTTTAGATTCAATGCTGAATCATGTCATCTGTACTAATATCTGTTTGCAAGGAATTGGCAGTCCTGAAACCAGAAGCAGTACACCTAGTGTTAGCAACAGTTTCATCATTTCCTTGGGTTCAAAGCAAGAATGATTAAGGGCGTATCCACTCCTTAGAACCAGTCCGCATTTCAGTACATCTAGATCACCCCTTTCCAAATGTGCATCAGTATCCTCTAAATCCGGAAGCCAAAACAGGTATTAAAGCAGTAGTTGATGCACTGCTACAACAAGGAGCTGTTATTCCTTTTATTTCTTCATGTAACACACACATTCTTCCTGTAAGAAAACCCCAGTTGGACCAGTGGCACTTTATACAAGATTTGAGAGCAGAAACTTTTTTTGTAATTCCTAGATTTCTGATCATGCTGGATCCATCCACTATTTTCTGTTCCATCCTTCAGTCCACTACTCACTATACTGTAGTTGATCTATGCAGCACTTTCTTTTCTAATCCATTACAACCATTTCTTCAGTACTTTACAGGCAGACAGTATACTTGGACAGTCCTACCTCAAGGATATAATGAAAGCCTTATAGTATTTAGTCAGACCTTAAAGAACAACCTCGAAGACATCCAGCTCAATGTGTCAGTGTTAATTCAGTATGTTGATGATCTGCCTTTGGCATCACCGTTACTAGATTCATGTCTAATTGACTCTCTTATTTCTTTTAAATGCTTTAGCTGAAAAGGGCCATAAGATTACTCTCTCTAAACTTCAATTTTGTCGGGAACAAGTCACTTATTTAGGGAATGTTTTCAAAGAACTATATCCAGGGGTGCGTATAACTGGTACGCATGCGCGACAAAAATTGTAAATGTGTAACGTCATCTGTGTCCCTACCACGCTGGTGCATACCTGATGGTCAGAGAGAGCATCGACACCTCATGTTGCTAATATACGTTGTTTTCTTTTTGGTTTTGATTATCTTGTGATGGCAGTATGTCTAAAAAACAATAGGCATTAAGCAGCTACTTTGGCGTCTCACCACATGCAAAGAAACAACAAGCCGAGCCAGAGCAGCAAAAAAGAGTTTTTTCTGAAAAGTGGCTCCAAGATGTGCCGTGGCTTGAATCTAATGATGAGCGCACTGAAATGTGGCGTAAGTTGTGCCACTCGCATCCACATATCGCAGACAAAACAAGTGCCTTTTACACAGGCTCAAAGAAATTTAGTCATCTGTTATTTGACAAACATGAAAAGAGCAAGGAGCACATGAATGTAGTACAAGCTATTTCTAATAAACAAGCTAGTTAGGAAGAAATTTCCACTTGCCCTCTAGCTAGATGGCGAACAAAGGTAAATGAAGAACAGTCGCAAGCTCTGTGTAATATTTTTCCCCATGCCTCTCATAAAGCTAAACACGCTCGTCCCCTATCTTCCTATGCTGAAGATATTCTTTTACTGGAGTGGCTAGGAGTAAATATCGGAACTGCATATCATTCGCGTGAGGTGGCCACATGGATAATGCAGACCATCGCACGCACTATCAGCATGGAGTTGAAAGCAAAGTTGGAGTCTGCTGAATTTTGGGGACTGATTTTTGATGGATCGGAAGACATCATTAAAACCGTGCAGGAGACAGTTTTCATTGTGTCTGTGTCCAAAATCGAGCAGTTTACTGCGGAGTTCCTTGGCCTAATCGAACTGGGTGCTGACCGATCTGCGCAGGCTGTAACAGACAGACTCGTTAAACTTTTCCAGGAAGCAGGCTTGGACAACTGGAAAAGAAAGTTGGTCGCCGTGTGCACAAACGGGGCTGCTGTTAATGTTGGTAAATACAACAGCATTTTTCCGAAACTACGGCAACTGGCTGCAGTAAGAGACTTCCTCGTGCACATTCTGTGCATCGCACACACACTAGAAAACTGCGGAAAATCAGCTGATCACAACTGTGAGACCTTTAATTGTTCCGTGATCAAGCTGCTGCAGTTTTATTTACAAAAAGGTGGAACAAAAAATACGGCTGTGCTTAAGAAGTTGTGTGAAGAGAATAGGATCTCCTTTGTGAAATTGGGTAAATTTCATAATATCAGATGGTCTGCATGGAGGCATGACACACTGCTAAAAATATGAAGATTATTGCCAGCCATTAAAATGCAACTGGGCCACGAGTGATAACAGTGATTGCAGCATATCTGCACAGACCAATTTCAGTGTTTTCTGGGCAACATGCTTGACGTTGGCAAGATTTTGAAGACCACATCCATTGTGTTTCAGAAGGAAAAGCTGAGCATTGGAGAATGTAAGGAAGAACTCATGGTGACCATAGGACAGTTTATACTTTTGCTTGATGCTGAAGGCCACTACAAAGCATATACTGTTTTTAATGCTGATGCTGACAGGGACAAGATAAACTTACTCAGGGGGTTAATTGAGGAGTTTGGAATCAGATATGACTCACTGAAGTCATGTGATCATTTTTTAGTATTTGATCCTTCAACTTCGCCTCAGGAAATACAAGATTTACATTGTTTTGGCAACACAACAGTTTGTACCATTCTTCAGAATTATTAAGTCACACTGAGTCTTGACAAAGACACAACTGTCACAGAATGGATGCGCTTAAAGCAAACAGGGAAATGCTTGGCAGCATCCTCTGTGTATGCCTTGGTCCAGATAATAAATACAAGCAATCCAGGTCTTTACTCCAACATTATCAAATTGGTTAAACTGTATCTTACACTGCTTTTGAGCAGTGCAGCCTGTGAGAGGGGATTCTCAAATCTTAACATAATAAAAAACAAGCACAGATCTCGTCTGTCAAATGCTCACCTCATGGCCCTAATGCACATCCACCAGTCAAAGAAGACCACAGAGACATTTGACCCAAAACCAGCGGCTAACCTGTGGATGGAGACAGCGAAGCGGAGGCTTAACCAAAGAGAGGGAGATGCATCTGCAGCATCATCATCTACCATGCAGGAAGCTGAACTAGAGGACTGTGAGATAGACAGCGAGGAGGACAGTGAGGAAGGTTGCACTTATTAAAACCTTACTCTGTATAGAGTGATCAGGTATTTCTGATTCTTACCTCTTTTTAAGCTGCTGCTATATTTTTATTTTAGAACTATTGTTGTTGTATCTCTATTTATTTTTTACCCTAATTCTTTACCTTACTGTTAAATCTGTTATAGAAATTGTTTTATTTCAATTTCTTTGGCAAAACTGTTTATGGTCATGCCAATAAAACTCTTTGAATTGAATTGTGTACCAAACTCCATCTGATGGTAATCAATGAGTAACTCACTGAAAAAGTTATGTGCACCCCTGACTATATCATTTCATCTCACTACACCGTGTTTCAACAATAACTAAAACATCTTAGCCTATCATTGAGAAACAAATGTGCCAGTTTTTAGAAATGTGTGGGTACTGAAGACCTTGGATTTTGGATTATTTCTGCTATCTAATGGTTCCTCATTTAGTAGCAACACATCTGACATCCAAGGTTACTGAACATTTCCATGTTTCTAGATTCACTAAACATGAGATAGTTTGTTATCTGACCCTTCAGTTATTGTTCAGCATTGCACAAATCTCAACCCTGCAACCCTTTTACCTCTCCCAAAGGATGGAGAACCCCATAATTGTGAAATTTTTACACAGGAAACTGTCCTACCTAGGGTAGATCTGCACAACACCCCTCTTCTAAATCCTTATTTGGTTGTCTATGATGATGGGTCATCATATCATCTCACAGATGGTTCTCGTGTTCCAGGTTATGCAGTATGCCCAGACTCAGAACCAGTTGAAAGTGGCTCCCTTCCTCCCTCCTATTCTGCTGAAGCCATGGAACTGCTTACCTGCGTTTGCATATCAACTATTTCCAATACTGTAAATATTTACACTGGTTCCAGGCATGTGTTCGGGGTGGTATATGATTTTGGTACCTTCTGGAAACAGTGAATCTTCATTTCCAACCATCTTTCAGCAATTCTTCCTGCATCTTTAACTGTTTGGAAATGTATTGCACATGTAAGAGCCATTTTCCTAGTTCTATAAGATTCATGAATATTTTACTAGATGACAATGCATAATCTATGGGAGGTTCCTATAACCCCCATAAGTAGAATTGTATTGGTATATTCTTGCCATTTCTAACAGATGTGTGAAGCAAAAAGCCACAAGAAGCAATTATTCGTGACTTTCCACGTAACAACAAAAATAAAAACAATCCTCAGCAACTGCTTTATGATCAACAGTATAAAGCACCTGCACCTCTTCAACAACCGCTTTACGATAAGTGTTACGATCAAAAGAAAAAACAACAGTATAAGACTCACGTGCCTTATGTGCCATACAGTAAGATCCCAATATTTGACGGCGATCCCTTGAAATATGTGGATTTTTTTGGAGCATTTGACTGAGCTATCGATGAAGTGATAGAGAATCCGCAAGATGAATTGGACTTATTGTCACAGTTTACTGAAGGTTCACCTCACGAAATTGTTAAAAACTGTAAATACTTGTCACCGTTAGAAGGTTATCAAAAAGCCAGAATGAAACTCGAAAGTCTTTATGGAAACCAGCTACCGAAAGCAGATGCATATATGAGAAAAGACAAAGGGTGGCCACAAATAAGGCCAAATGATGGAGAAGGTCAGAGCGATTATGCGATCTTTCCTGGCGGATTTACGAACATTATGCCCAACTTATAAAGCGGATAACAATTTGAAAGTAATGATAACCTTCGTACTAAAGTCTGCAAACTTCCTCAAGACCTACTAGTACCGTGGCAATGCAAAGTTCAGAGTATTGAAAGTATTGAAAGTAGACAAGCCCCTCTCGCCGAATCAGTGAACTTTCTGGACTAACAGAAAACATCAGCTTTGAATCCCGTGTATGGCTCAGCTATACAAAGCCATACCTTCAAGAAGAAAATGGATAAAACTGATCAAGAGAAGTATCCTTTGAAAGGCATCCTGAGAGAAAGCAGTTTTGCTACAAACGTTTCTGCTACTGACGAAAAAATGGATACAAACACCTCAGTCAAAAAGGTGGAGATGGCTGGATGTACAAGCGGTAAGCACTGTCTTTATTGCAATGAAAATCGCGATCTTAATGAATGCAGTGCAATTCAGACATTAACTTATGAAAGTAAAATTGACTGTTTGAAATCTAAAGGCTTATGCTTTAAGTACCTTAAACAAGGACATCTTAGTAAAGACTGTGAAGAAAAAAATAAATGCCAAATATGCTCTCAACAATGGAGATAGAACAAATGTTACTCTAGCAATACAATATAGACTTTCCAGAGCGCAATTGTGAGGAAAAGGAGGAAATGTCACAGGAGGACATTAAATTCATGCGTATAGCCTCAGATACTGCAAGGCTAGTAGATGGACACTATTGTATTAATCTGCCTTTTAAAGATGAAACACTTAAAGTGCCAAACAATCGCTGTGTTGCAGAACAATGTATTATTGGACTTAAAAGGTATCCAACATTCCATGAGGATTACAAAACTTTCATAAAAGACATTTTATACTAAGGATATGCCATCAAGGTACCCATTGAACAGTTAACCCTTGAAAATGAAAGAGTGTGGTACATCCCAACATGGAGTATATCATTCAAAGAAAAATAAGATTAGAGTGGTTTTTGACTGTACAGCCACTTACCAAGGCTTTTCATTAAATGAACAGTTACTGAAAGGACCTGATTTAACTAATAAACTCATTGGAGATTACAAGATTCAGAGAGGAACCAATTGCTCTCATGGCAGACATTAAATCAATGTTCTATCAAGTGAAAGTTATAGAAAAAGACATGGATCTTCTTCGTTTTCTATGGTGGCCTGAGGGTAATCTAAACAATGAGGAATACAAAATGACAGTGCATCTTTTTGGTGCAACTTCATCACCGAGTTGGGCTTCTTATGCCATAAGAAGAACAGCAGAGGATACAAGAGGCACAGCTCCAGAGGAAGCAGTTAACACTATGCTATACAATTTCTATGTTGATGACTGTTTAAAGTCAGTTGCTACAGAAGAACAAGCCATAAACTTGGCCAAAGATCTTGAAACCCTGTGCTTAAAGGGAGGATTTTATCTTACAAAATGGATAAGTAATAGTAGAGCACTCTTGTTGTCCATTCCTGAAGAAGACAGGGCAATAGATCAAAAGGACTTAGACTTAAGTCATGATTTGCTACCAGTTGAAAGAGCCTTGGGCATTCAATGGTGCACACAAACTGACAGTTTCAAGTTTCAGGTAAAGCTGCAAGATAAGCCTGCTACAAGACATGGTATTCTGTCAGTGGTCAGTTCAATATAAGACCTACCTGGATTTTTAGCACCAGTCATACTGCCTGCTAAGCTTATTCTAAGAGAACTGTGTAAAGAGAAATATGCAATGGATCAAGAAGTGGAAGTTAAATATGTCCGCCAATGGAAAAAATGGATGGACAATTTGATGCTACTTGTGGATTACAATGTAGATAGGTGCATTAAACCGCCAGGATTTGGTCAAATAATGACCACACAAATGCATAATTTTGGAGATGTTTCAGAAAACGGGTATGGCACTGTTTCCTACCTCCTTCTGACTAACAAAGAAAATGAGAGACATTGTTCATTTCTAATGGGGAAATCAAGAGTGGCACCACTAAAACCTGTCACCATACCAAGATTGGAACTTACAGCAGCAGTGGTAGCAGTCAATATGGACAAAATGTTAAAACAAGAACTAAAGATTCCCCTGCAAGAGTCAATCTTTTGGACTGACAGCACAACAGTATTAAGGTACATTGCAAATAACAGCGCATGCTACAAAACTTTTGTTGCTGACAGAATCGCAGTGATAAGAGAGCACAAACAACCCTCGCAATGGAGGTATGTCGCATCTTCACAAAATACTGTGGATCAGGTATCAAGAGTTTTGACAATAGAAAGCTTCATCAAAAGTAAGACTTGGATACAAAGCCCAAACTTCCTGCTACAGCTAGAGCGCGAATGGCCTAATAGACCGGATGAAGTGAACTTGTCTACTAGCGACGATATGGAAATCAAAAGGTGTGTAGTAAATTTTGCAAGTGCAGATGAAAAAACTGAACCAGTAAAAAGACTTGTAGAGTACTAGTCAGAATGGTGCAATTTAAACAAAGCAATAACTTGGTTCCTTAGGTTCAAAGAAGTGTTACTGTGTCTGAAAGAAAAGAGAAAGGCAATTCAATATACAGTCAGTCAGTCTGGACACAGCCCAGAAAGACAAAAAACACTAATCGCAGAACATATGAAGCAATACAAATCATCAATGAGACTAAAGCCACTGTCTCTAAATGACTTGTCTAAAGTAGAAGATGAACTTATTCACCTCAGTCAACTACAAGCTTACCCAGAGGAGGTTAAAGCCTTGCACAAAAATAAGCTTGTAAAGAAAGGTAAATTCAACAAACTGGACCCAGTCCTGCAAGATGGAATATTGAGAGTTGGAGGAAGACTCAGCAAATCTGCTATGCCAGAAGAATTTTTCAGAAGAATTCACATATTGCTATTCTCATTATGCAACAAGTTCATAAAGAAATTGGACATTGTGGGCGTAATTACAAGATGCTACACCCTGAAACTCCTGGGTAAAGGGTCAAGTCATCAAGACAATGCCAGATGCAAAAGGGGCAGTAAGAAGAGTTTGTGTGGAGACCAAGACAAACTGTGCCTGCTCCAGGAAGTAGCAAATGATTAATTTTTCTTTTTGCGTGCCTAATTTTAATTGTGTTTATGTTTTTATAGTAGAATCTAAGTTTTAAGTTTCTAAAGTTTGGTTTAAGTTCAGTAAAGTAATGAAGGCTGTTATTAAGTAAAGTTAAAGTAATTGATTTCTGCCCTAGCATAAACAATTAGGGGCCGGATGTGTAACAGCCATTTTCCTAGTTCTATAAGATTCATGAATATTTTACTAGATGACAATGCATAATCTATGAGAGGTTCCTATAAACCCCCATAAGTAGAATTGCATTGGTATATTCTTGCCATTTCTAACAGGTTTGAGTAAACATTATTCTTCAGTTAGTAACAGCCTTGCCATGTGTAAGGTGTAGAGGCATACGGTTTTAAACCGTGCTCGTGCTTACGCACGTGACCTTGCCTGGGCATGTGCTCATGCCCGCACCTACGGGTTTTTTGACTGTGTAAAGTAAATTGTATAACAGATGTGAGATATGGCCGGCCATTCATTCCGGCCAATACCCCCAGGTCACCAGATGGAGCCCTCCTTGCAGCATAGAGGTGCCCCGAATGCCTGCAGGGAATTATGGACCGTGAAATTATAATGTACAGCCCTGCTGGATACCAAGGGGGCCGCCAGGAGTCGCTGCAGGGAGGCCCAGGGATTTATATTTCCCATATAGCCCGGAAGTATTTCCAAGTCAAGGGAACGGAAGAAATGATATACTTCCAGGCTGATAAAAAAGAGAAGTTTTTACCTGACCCGGAAGTGCTGGATAATCACATGGATTGAGGGCTCAGAAGCACTTCCGGGTCGAGGACTATAAAGGACTGTGGGAGATCCCAGACAATTGAGCTGAGTTGGGAGGCAGGGTGACTAAGCGTCTGGGAGATTGGAGGATTGTTTATTGGATTACTGTATTGTTTATTGAAGTATTTGGGAGTGGAGGGTGCTTTGTGCACTTATTTATAATAATAAATATTATTATTGGACTTTTACCTGGTGTCTGACGAGTGGTCTGAGGGTTCAAGGGAGCGAGAGAGCCCGTAATCTGTCACACAACACATATTTAAGTGTTGAACTGTAAAGGCTTACAGAAGAAGAAATTAAGAACCTTTAAGTATAGAAAGAAGAAGTAAGGAACTTTTAAGTACAGAAGTAACTGAAGTTTCTCAAGAAAAGCTAAGTTTAGAGATGATACAATTTTCCTAATTTTTGCCTTTTATTCTACGTGTGAAACTATTTTTCTTTTATTCTTGTGTGGATTATTTTCTTTTAACTTTCACTAAATATTTTCAAAACAAACTTTTGGATGGTGAGATTTCTTTCAGGATGCGTTTTGCCCGTGCTCAACTTCGCCTTATACTTCGGCGGCTACAGCACATACTAATCTATCTAATCCTGGTTCCAAAGGAAATTCATTTCTGTCAAAAGGAAGGGAATTCAGGAGTTGGCACAAGAATGACATGCACCAGTTATCACACCTATTGTGGCTCACATATGTATACAATGTTCCATTTGTCAGCAGTATAATGTAGGCAATGTTCCCAAGGGAAATAGATCTGCTTGCTTCAAGCCCTGGGGTTCATTTATGCATATCCAGGTAGACCATATGCAGCTCAAGAAATGTCAAGGGAATTAGTATGTATTGGTAATTATGGATATGCATTCAGAATGGGTTGGAAACTTCTCCCATTGGAAGGCAGATGCGTCAGTGGTAGCAAAGACTTTATTGAAGGAAATCATACCATATTTTAAAGTTCCCCTTCATATTTTGCCTAACAGGGAGACATATTGTGCTAATGTTGTAATTCAGAGTATTTGCAAGGCTTTGCAAATCCAGCATCTTCTTCATTATGCATGCAGACCTCAAAGCACAGGCTAAGGGGAAAGAACAAATGGCAAAATCAAAAATAAATTGTTCAAACTGTGTGCTAAAACAGGTTTAAGTGGCCTTAATGAAAGTCCTCATGTCATTCAGAGGAATAGTTAATTGCATTACAAGCCTTTCACCCTACAAAGTTTTGACTGAAAGAGTAATGATGCAACCTTCTTTCCCACGACTGACAGTAAAAGAAACGGATCTACAAGTTGTTTCTAATATAATGTTCAGCTATTGCTCAACATTCATCAAATCTCTCAGTATGATTCATTCACAGGATAAAGAGGCTTTACCTGAACATTCGTTACAGCCGGTGCACATGTTTCAACCAGGACAGTAAGTAAACTTAAAGGTCTTCAGAAGGAAGAACGCTCTGTCTTCATGGTGGAATGGCCCTTTCCAGATATTTCTCACCACTACAACATCTCTGAGGCTTGAGGAATATCCACAGTGGGTACATGCATCTCAATGCTGCCTGGTACCAACTACATTGATATTTGACAATCCAGCGAACCGGAGACCCTGAATCAGGGCAAAGAAGACAGAGAGAGAAGCCGCTTGTAACCAGCCAGATATTAAAGCTATAATACCGGTAATCATAATGCTGATGTATCATATCTTTTTTCCTAATGTTTTTGTTGCAATTATGCATGCTTTAGGTTTGTCAATACACATTAAGCTGACTGATCAACTTGAACATTTACAATGATCCTTGTGGACATAATACATTTTTGCCACTTTCTCAAAATTGGGCTTATTCAGGAAAATCTAGAAAATTCTAGACAATTCTTGGGTCTGTGCTGCCTTTCCACACTCCTCCCACAGTTCAATTACCACATCCTATCCTCTTGGGTATTTTTCACACACATTCTTTTGACGGAAATTTCTCTATACCATTTTCTTCCACCATTTCCAGAGTAGTCCTGATAGTTTATGGATGTTTGTCTTGGTACTCTTTTCTGTGTCTGTATCTTTATATATAATGAAACAACCTGTTGGTGGGTGTTTACATCTAATTCTCAAATATAGCCTAGTGAGGAATTTGTAACTGCCACTCTACGCGAGGCAGAAGGTTCTATTTAGTCTTGCAATTTTTCCATTCATTAATCTTTGTTTAAGTAATCTGTGCATTGACTTAATCAAAACAGTCTAAATGCACCCTCTTCAGATGTGTGTATTAATTATCTGTATCTTTTCTAGATACGTTCACATTATGAAGTGCTGTTTTATAGACTTTCAAACTAAGGGTTTAAATAGTAGCATGCCTGTCTTTCTAATAAATGATATAAGTAACAGTTCCCTAGTAATATATAGTATATTTAAAAATCATATATTATAGGAATCATTTAAGCATATAACTGTGGTCTGAAACAATCAAGACTATCTCATATGTATAAGGAATTCAAGTAATGAACATATCAAGTACATTATTTGTCTCAGTCTTTCCAACTAATTTTGTTATGTTGATAAACCTTGGACCTAAAAATAAATTGTAAGGTTAGAAGCTTAAAGACATTTATATGTATAGAAATCTATTACAATGTTTTATCTATTTTTTAACACAAAAAGTTTAAGTGAAGTGAAATGCAAGAAATGTTTATGTAGAGATTTTCCCCCCTTCATACATTTCAATGGCACATCACTAGATACATTTAATATACCAAAACATATTCTACAAACCAGTACAGAATACTGTACATTTCCATGACTTTAATAAATGTCTAAAGTCTACAGAAGAACTTTCTGCCTTTGTGTCAGGCTCTGAGAAATGATGCCAAGTTCCCAAATATGTTCTTAATATCTGCCAACTGTCAGGCTCACTGCAGATGTCATTTGTTGCTGCTAGCTATAACACTCCATCATTCCAACTACACTGTAAACTAAAATGTAGCTTACAATCTATAAATCATAGCTTTGCATTCTTTAGGTTCTAACGTTCAACAGCTTTTGAAATCTATAAATCTGCTTAGTGTATTTGAATAAGATTATATTTTAAGGAGCGTCTAATAATTTGGGACTGACATTTTCAAAATGTCATCAAGTGATGAGATGGTAACATCAATTTTTGGAAAATGCCTCACCTCACTCTTTTATTTCAGGAGAGAAACAGCTTTATTATTTATCTGCCAGATTTATTGGACCACAAAAGTTAAAAAATAAAATGCACATTCTATTTACTTGAAAATTACACAGCAAAAATTGTTTTTAGAATGGTTTCAATGGGGTCTTTTTATCATAATTTTCTTGCCAATACTAAGTTTAATTATTTCATTTTTCATAGTGTTAATGTAGGTGACTCTAATAACACCTCAGTAATATTCACAAATACTGTTAATAAAAAAATCAAAGGGAACAGTTTTCCAGAACTGAGATAGAGTTACTCCTTGGAAAAGAAGATGAAAGAGATGGTCTTGACTATGTTTCTAGTGTGTTGTTGGTGCACTGTATATGAATGACAGGGATGGTATACTCACAGAATACATTTTACTAATGTCTGGTATGGGTTTGAGGTTTTGGGACAGTTTGAACTCAGCACTTGTGTTTTGTGACTTAATTCTGGCTTTGGTTTTAGGTTGTTTTTACTTATTCTTTTGTGTGATGCCTTTTATTTTTTCCAGTAAAAACCCTTGTGGGTGTTTTTTCCTGGCAGCAACCATATTGTTGTTGGCAGCAGTGCCACCATGGGACAACAGAAATTGATATTGTGTGAAACAAGTCACTATATGAAATATTAGCACAGTCCCAATGGCACATTTAAATATATTTATTTTTTAAAGTTTGCATGACAGTTTTTTGATCGAATATTTAATGGTGATTTCTACATTTTGTATTAGCTTCAGATGTTTTTACAGGTTTTTGTTTTCAGTGTATGAGTTTGTTCATCTCCTGGTCCATCCCACAATTTTCTTTTTTGCTTACTTCTTTTCATTTTGGGAGAACAATTTGTATAAATCTATTGGAAACTGCATTGAAGATGGAGATGTTAAGTATCAATCAGTGGTATAGCAGGTCCACGGCTCTGAAAGGATGGCTGTTTTTTTAAATAATCCATTGGCTGCGTCAGTCTCCGTGGGCACACTCGCGCAGGTGCGGGGAGTTGGTGAAGTAATTGGGGAAAGACGCACCTGCACATGAGGGTGCAATCTTTCTCAATTGCTTCATTGGCTTCCTGCCGTGCTTGATTGAGATGCTGCACCCACGGAGCTGTACAAGTACGGGCCGGCACAGGAAGAAGGGGGGAAAAGGAGACAAACGAGAGAGAACAGAGAAGAAGACAAATGAAAGAGCAAGAGAATGAGGCAGCTGCCTAGAGAGAGAGAAAAGGCAGCGCGGTCAGTGGTGTTGCAATGGAGCGAAGAACCGTGCTCTAGGGTTGAATCGTTCCTACTGATTGTGCAGGGGAGTAGGAACGATCAAGGTCATGTCCTTCTAATATTAGATTGCATTTGGGGACTGTTTTTAGGAAACTTCTTTTTGCTCTTTTGAGCATTATTATTTTTTTTTTCCTATTTTGAGAACTACACTACACTACATTTTGTACACTAGCCTGAGTTTAACATCATCCTCTTCCTTGTGGGGGATTTTTGCTATTTGTATCAGTCTGTTTAATGAAACAGCCTAATCCTGGTTTAGTGTGTCGAAGAAATTGTACCTTTACCAGCACCGTCAAGCAAAATGTGGGAGCCAACCACCATCGCAGTGCACTCTTACACATATTCCAACATTGATTCATACTAAGCAAGCTTAGTGTCTGAAATTAATCTTTATTACAGGACTTTGACATGATGTTAGAGCAGCTGGACCACAGCCCAGATTTAGAAGTTGATCTTACAGATATATGAAGTTATGGGGATAACCACTGAATCACTATTGCACAACTATTTTGTTATCAACATTATTTCTAATTATATAACCTTGAAGTAATTAAAGCAAAATACTTTATTAAAATATAAATTATTAAAAGTACAAGTTTAAAATCATTTCATTTTCAACAAAACTGTGAGCTTCCTTCACTTACATTTGACACGTTAACTTGAACATTAATTCTTTACAGCAGGTTTCAGACACACCAAAAGATTTATGTTAAAGCTGGTGTTGGGCAGTAAGTGTTTATTTGCTCTTGAAGTCATGAAAACATTATATGACATCAGAATTTATGCCAACATTGGTAAAATCTACTCTCTATATATAAAATCCTAAGTCTAAAAGTGCAATGGTGACGTTTTTATGTCACGTTTTTTGTCACGCTTTAAATCAGGCTTATTTTAAAACCTACATATATATGTTTGGTATCATTCTTTTCAGAATTTATTGAACTTCATTTTGATATTAGATTTTCTGATTCTTATTCCGTTTTTAATTTATAAACTAAAAAATATCAAGAACTCACGTCTTGCAAGACAGGACTTTGTGCCAAAAGATTTAATCACGCCCAGGGCCGGAAATAAAACACAGAGTACAGCCTGTACAGGCTTGTAAATGTCCAAAGGGCTGTGCAAGATGCAGATCACGCAGCATGACAGCAGCAGCAAGCCAGCAGCTGATCGAGAAAAGAGGAGGTAAAAAAACCTGTATTTGTTTCCCATTGTATCACCATTTAAGAGGAGGTTTAGGAGGAGCGACCACATCTCCTTGGGGTGCATTCAGCCCCCCTCTTCACAACGCGAGCGGAATGAGCAAGGGGGAACCCCCTAATAAAATATAAGAAGAACATTTGATTTTTTTAAAACAAGTTAGAATGTGGCCTCCCTTAGAATATAAAACTGAAGCAATTCAGATTGATATACTGCGGTATAATTTTGTCAAGTAATCTTGTGCTAAATTTTTTGAATCATTTTGTATGATTTGCCTTTGACTGGTTTTTGCTAATTTCTCTGTCCAAGTAATCTCACACAGCTTCTTCTGTGTTGAAGTTTTCACTTTAAACACAAAAATGTTTAGTGATCCACCAGCAACCTTCCATTCCAAGTATGTCATAATACCGTTTGTAGTGTAATTGCTGCTGTTGTCATGCTCAAAGATGGCATCTTTTCCAAAAACTTATTTTTTCAAATGCACAGTGTGATGAATCAACTCTGACTATATTTCTCAGAAGTCTTATTTCATTGATTTTAACTAGACCTACCCCCCCAACACACTATTAAATGAAATGGACCTGAAAACCATAACACAGCTGTCCCCAAGATATATACTGTAGAAAACTTAATACTTCTTGCCAACTCTTTTTCAGACATACTTGTATCTCTTTAAACGAAAATTTACAAATCTGGGCTCATTGCTCCTTAACACTTAATGCTATTGCTTATTACTCCATGCTTTATGGCTTTTTACATACTACAAAGTCTTCTGTCCATTGTTTTTCAGTGAGAATGGCTTCACAGCTTCAACACACTCTACAAGACAATTTCTTTTCAGACTTGATTTGCACAGTTTAAGCATGTGCCCTGGTGCCAGATAACTCTGTAAAGCAATTCTTTATATTTATTGACTATAAATTTCATCTGCCACAAATATTCCCAAACCTGTATGCTATCCAAGTCCTTCAGTAAAGAACAGTCTGGACATGATCAAGCCATTCAGCCCAACAAAGCTTAATAATAATAATTCTTTGCATTTA
This sequence comes from Polypterus bichir lapradei, assembly GCA_026402145.1. NCBI lineage: Eukaryota > Metazoa > Chordata > Cladistia > Polypteriformes > Polypteridae > Polypterus > Polypterus bichir. The sequence continues at coordinate 1,114,671 of JANRMT010062833.1, read as the reverse complement.
TATAGCGCTTTTCTCACTACTCAAAGCGCTCAGCAATTGCAAGTTAAGGGCCTTGCCAGTACTATCCACATAATTCTTCTAAAATAATATCAAATCTAGCTTTGAAGGTCCCTAAAGTCCCACTGTCTACCACACTATTCTGTAGTGTATTCAATGTGACTATGGTTATCTTTGTGAAGACAAACTTCCCAATGTCTGTGCAAAATTTACCCTTAAGTTCCCAACTGTGTCCTGTGTTCTTCTTGAACTCATTAATTCAGTAACAGTTTCAATCCACTGTGGTAATTTTCTTCATAATTTTAAACACTTCAAAATATGTCACCTTTTAAATCTCCTTTTGCTTAACACTAGAATTACCAAAGCTTACGAGAAAACCCGTAAATCCGGCCCACCTTAAATCCACTCGCACATCTCCATTCAGCGTCTTTTGTCTTGTAAATGTGTCGATAATCCCAAACAGCAAGCAGCCTGCTATACCATCCCCCTACCGCTGGAGAAACTGCAAAAACCTCTCACAAATAAAGCCTTGTTTATCAGTGAGTCAGGTACCTATGCTAAAAAAATATATTGTTATTCGGAACAATCCGTGTCCACAAAGATCTGTGTCAGTGTAGGATGACAGAAATGTTGAACACATACCTAAAAGACAAACTTTTTCCATGTTTTAGTACTAATGACAAAATGTAGACATGAAGTGTATAATGTGTGAAGACTGAAATCCAAATATCAAATAAGCACTTTCACAAAAGATACAAGTTTAACCGAACAAATGCACTTTTTTCCCCAAGACTATAACCGAAGAAAATCAGGTTAGTGTTGCTTGTTGTCCTGACTTCTCGTGTAGTATAGTGGTTAGAGCTGCTGACTCCAATTCAGAAGGTTCTGGGTTTGAGTCTTAACGTCTCCCAAAATAAATGTTTTAAGTAGTGAGCTGTTCTTATTACTATTATACAATAAAAGCATACATTTGATTTGAGTCTTAACAGACGGTTTAAATGTATGGTACGTGTAAAGGTTAGCGTTTTTTTTTTTTATTCAGTTTTATTCTCTCAGTCGCGTTCACACTCGCCCTGATCTGACACGGCTGTTTTCAAATAAAGACGCGCTATAACTGAGGTGAACTCAGATCGGAGAAAGAGAACAGAAGCCCTCCCCGCAAGAAACGTCCACTCACATATAAGAACCATTTGGATAAAGGACAAAGTCCGGCGTCATCCTGCCAATCACCTGTCCTTCAAAGAAACAGCACGGCTTACAGAGCTTGCCAACGTATTGTGCAAACTCATTTTTGTGATTATGTTTTGTGATGGTCTTTACATAAGAAGCATTTATATGTTACTTATCTAAAAGCCAGATCGATTCTTACTTATCTTGATTTATTTACTTATCTTCCTACAGCGTAAAGTCACAAGTGTACTGCAGAGCTTCCTCTGTTTGATCGTCAAGGGCATGCTCACAAATTACACGTGTAATGCCATGAAAAATACCTGCTGACACTTTAGTACACGAGCAGTGGTACGAGAATGCAGTTGGATTTTTTTGGGCACATACACCATGCTAGTGTTTAGATCTGGACAGTGTAACGTTGGCGAGCTCTGTAAGCCGTGCTGTTTCTTTTAAGGACAGGTGATTGGCAGGATGACGCCGGACTTTGTCCTGTATCCAAACGGTGCCATCTTTCGCCTTTGCGCCTGGTGCAGCTGCATTGTTCTTATATGTGAGTGGACATTTCTTGCAGGAAGGGCTTCTGTTCTCTTTCTCCGATCTGAGTTCACCTCTGTTATAGCGCACTTTATTTGAACACAGCAGTGTCAGATCGGGGCATGTATGACCGCAACTGAGAGAATAAAACTGAATAAAAAAAACGCTAACTTTGACAAGCACTATAAATTTACAGTGGTTGTTACAGATGTAAATCAAATGTTTGTTTTTATTATATAATATTAACAATAAGAGCAGCTCTCTACTCAAAACAGTAAACTTGAGAAACTGCCAGCATCGAACCCAGAAGCTCTTGTTTGGGAGTCAGCAGTTCTTAGCATTGCAATATGCAAGCTGTCGCATCAACCGCCTACCGTAACGTGCTTTCTTTTTTCATCGGTTATATTCTTGAATAAAAGTGCACTTACTTTGTTATACTTGTACTTTTTGTGAAAGTGTTTACCGTAGATCCCGGAATATAAGCCGAGAATTTCGTCCTAGATTTTTGGCTTGGAGTTTGGGGGTCAGCTTATACAACGAGTATCGTTTCAGATTCAAGATTTCCAGCGCAATGCCGGTTTTGCCAATGAATACGGAAGTAATTAATGATGAAACCACAGTGCCATCTTTCAGATGAAGAAGTAACTTTGCATGCCGGTACTTTAAATTAAATAAAGAATTTATTCAAAAAAGTGTTTTAGTTGTTGATTTTATTAATAAGATTTATAATAAATTATCGGGAAGTTTAAAATAAATATTTTTGTTTTGATTTACAACCAACATCTTGCGTTACGACCCGAATGTGGTCACGTGTATCCGCTTGCGCGATTGTAAACAAACAACCGAGAGCGTTAGTAAGCGTCAGTCGGAGCCCAGATACATGTGTTTGTGGATGTAATTTCGGTCAGTGCAGTGATTTACCTATATATATAATTCACTAAGACCATGCAAGCAAGACACATAATTGCTAAGGAAGGAAGAGAAGATAAAGAAAGCGATCACAATCGAAACGAAGATGGAAATTGTGTGGAAATATGAGAGTGCTGTTCGTGTGACCAATCTCGCTAATATGTACAGCATGTCGAAATCCACCATCTCGACAATTTTACAAAGAAAAGATTTGCATAAGGAGGCTTCTTCTAAACAATAACCACCTTCCGTTTCATTCTCCTCCTCCTCCCTTCCTGCAGCCCAAAGATGTCAAATTAAATGGTGAGTACAGTATGAAATTGTTGTTTCTAGAATAGAATAGAATGCCTTTTACTGTCACTATACACATCTACAATGAGATTAAAAGCATCTCCTTCAGTGCAGAAAAAAAGTTCTGTATAGGGCTTGTATGGTTGGTTTTTTAGCCTTAGCATAACGCCAGATCTGCGGCCCCGCTTCTGCTTTCTTTCCCTCCTCTGTCTGCGTCATCTCCTAGACCCGACAACAATCCACAGAGAGCCTGCTGGTCGCGCTATGTTGTCTGGGATGTTGTGCATGTGATGAAAAACACTCAAAACAGATGTCTGGCTCTGGACACCGATGTCTATAAGGTTCTGACGGGTGTGGCCGAACTGATTGTGCACAAAGAAGCAAAAAAAAAAAGTACAAAAACAACAAAAAAGTGCACTGAAAAGGAGAGCCCTGAGCCGCTGCGACCATGCGCGCCGCCATGCTCCTAGCTTAATCTAGCCTACTTCTGGTAGGCTAGGCACTTTTTATAACTTTTTGGCTAGTACATTAGAAAAATCATTGGTGTTTTGGTAAATTATGCACATTATACAACCCTTTTTTATTATGAAAAGGTTAAGTGTTGCAGTGGGAGGTTCAGAACGCATTATGGGTTAGCCTTCGCAAACGAATTAAGTTCGTAAGTCAAGGGTCCACTGTATTGCGTATTTAAGTTAATCAAATTTATAACGAGTCTCCGGAAATCCACCCGCCGATGTACCATATTTGCGTATATAGTTTCAACACAAAGGTTTCATTTTATCAAACTTCTCCGCAATCATTTCCTGGTTTCCATCAAAAATGCTGGCAGTCTCAAATTCTCGCTGATAAACATGATAAATATACCTGAAGAGACACTTTTAAGGAAATTTAGAAAACTTTTCTTGGAGAAGGGGGTCGGCTTAAATACCGGTCATCGGCAAATACATGTAATTTAGTAGGTAGAGAAGGGGGTCGGCTAATATACCGAGTCGGCTTATATTCCGCGATCTACGGTATTTAATATTTGGACTTCAGGCATCACACCTTATACACATGTCGTAAAGACGGTCCATGGGTGTGTGTGGGAACTATTAAAATTTGAATCTGATGATTGTATATAGCGCAGACCTCTCTGTATTATGCTGTCCTCTGCATCTCCTGGAGTTCAAAAGAAATACCAACATGTAGCAACAAGATCAGAAAAAAAAAACAAACACAGTCACTAACTACAACCGCATGAAGGTATGCAAATGAATATAATGTTGCATTAGTGCAACGACGTTTGTACAATGTACAATACAGGTCATAAAATGAATTATTCCAAATATCATATACACCTAAGTCTCTCTTTTTTGTTAGTGCTTCTTTGACATCATGGATCAGAAGGTGCATACTAATTCAGCGTGAGCAGGAGCACTCAAGAATAAAACTGAATAAAAAAAATTCACTTCCACAATCATTCTCAGTCACGCACACCACTCAGATCCACGTCCACAGTTTTCCCAGTCTCGTTCACGCACAAGATCTGACATGGTTTTCAAATAAAGAGGGGGTGTAACAAAACAAGTTTGTTTGTTATACCACGTCTTTATCTGAAAACGGCGTCAGATCCGAGGGGTGTGTGGGAGCTTGAATGCGAGTGAGAGAATAAAACTGAAAAAAAAAAACGTTAACTTTAACTATAAATTTACAGACTCAAATCAAATGTATGCTTTTATTGTATGATATTAACAATAAGAGCAGCTCACTGCTGAAAATGGTAAATTTGGGAAGCAGCTGATATCGAAACCGCAAGCTCTTGATTGGGAGTCAGCAGTTCTTAGTATTGCACTATGCAGGTTGTGGTATAAACCGCCTACCGTAACCTGCTTTCTTTTTTCTTCGGTTAAATTCTTGAATAAAAGTGCACTTGTTTTGTTATACTTGTACCTTTTGTGAAAGTGTTTATTTCACATTTGTATTTCAGGCTTCACACCTTATATATTTCATGTCTACATTTTTTCAATTATTACTAAAACATGAAAAACGTTTCTGTGTTAACTACATTTTACATAGATTGTTGTTGACACGGAACACATATGAAATGTATGTATTCCAAATGATGATGTACTGTTTTACCCTATAAAGCTCCAGCACTTCACTTGAAGATAATCACTGAGCACTGAGAAACTTCTTTGCGAATTGAACTGCAGCGGTGGGTGGGTAGGGGGAGTCGGTGGTAGACCAGGCTGCTTGCTGTTAATCAAAACATTTACAGGACAAAAGACACTGACGGAGTGGTGAGAATTGAATTCAAGGTGGGCCGGATTTATGAGCTTTCTCATAGGCATGGTAAGTCTAGTGTTAAACTGACGGCTCCTTTAATCTTTCCTCATAACTCATCCCCTGAAATCAACCTAGTTACTCTTTTCTGGACTTTTTCTAGGGCTTCTGTGTTTGTTTGTTTTTGCCTTTTTGTAGTAGCATATAAGACTAAAACTGTATACAGGTTTCCTTTGTTTCCTTCTTTTTTGACCTTATGTTGTATGTTTCTTTATGATAGCTTGAAAAGCACATGCTGAAAATCCAATTTCATCTCTGTCAAAGAGTGTAAGCTTATCCATTTCCACAACTTATCTTGAGGCAATCAAGTATTTGTGGTTTTCTTCCAATAGATCGACCTGTTTCAGCTACCTTATTAATTTGAATTAGGTGTGCTTTAAGTTTCATTTAACAAATTCATGAAATGGTTGGGACACCTCAAGGTGAGCTTTTGAAACCAAACCTGTATTTTTTTATCTGTTTCATAAGATATCTACTGTACATGTTTCTAGATAATAAAATTCATTAATGTTACCCTTTTATTGCATCAGTGTCACTTATATTTACTCCAGTGTTATATTATGTTTTCACAAGCAAATGAATACTTACTACCCAGATAATTAGCTTTAAAACAACTTTCTTGGTTGCCCAAAGCCTTGTGAACAGTACTGTGTATACCTTTAAAATTAAAACATTATGAATTTAGAATAGCCATTTAAATTATCTCCATTAAACCAGAAAAATAAAGGCAGCCTTGGCAGAAGCACATAAACATAAGTTGTGTCAAAGTCAATTGGTACCAGGCTTAAGGAAATTAGAAGCTGAGTGAAAGTAAGCGGCTGCATTTAAACTTTCCATTTCATATTTTCTTGATCTGCAAAAAACTCTTAGTAACTTTATACCCATTTCTTTTTACCTCATTTAATTTTAGCAATGGCAATTCCATCCAAAAAGCACCCTAGCAACAGGTCTTCTCAACAAACTCCTGAAGGTGGTGTCCTCACAGAGCACTGGCACATAATCCTAGAAGATCCGTGGTCACTAACCTTAGGTATAGCAACAGACAGGGAGGGATAACTCCCCAGGATGGCAACCCAAAATCTGGCCACACTCAGGGTCAATTCTACATCCCAGATGCCGCACACAGAGGAGCCACTTTGCACTATTCGTACTCACTGGCAGTCTCTGGTGCATCCCAGTATCTATTACAGTAGACTACAGCTCTGACATCTGATAAAGCACGACATAAATTCTTAAATATCTTAGTAATTAGTTGTATTAGTAAACATTTAGTAAACAAAAAAATTCTGAGAAATTACTATAAATTAAATCCAAAGACATCCTTTATTTTCACCAAGCTTAAATACTAACGTGGACGAGATCTCACAAGATGCCATGCTCCAGCTTACGCCACTCTGGAATATCCTGGAAGGGGGCGATTGCCTTCAAAATATAGAGACTTTACCTTTTCTTCTTTTTCCAGACTTGAACTGGAATTTGGACAGGCACTCTGCACCCCACTTTTCATAGAGCTGGCTCACAGTTTTATGCTTCTTCTTCTTTTGTTTTTTTTAATTTATTTATTGATTTTATTAAAAGCAAGTAACATTCTATACAATAAAATCAAGCTTAACACAATTACATTCTACCCTCACCCAAAAGAAAGAGAGGAAGGTGTGGAAAATGAATGTTCTCTTCGTTCCCTTGTACTAATTCATGTCTGATGTAAAAGCATGCTTTGCTGAGCAAAACAGAAAAATATTGGTCCAAAGGACTCAAGGTCTGAGCATTCCACACATGAGTCTGCCTTATCACGTTTTCCCTTAGCTTACATCTGAATGCCATAACAAAAGGGGCCAAGAAATCAAGTTGCACAAGGGGCGTTGAAGGAGCTCAAGGATTGTGTATAATAAACGTGTTGACTGTTGCATTTCATAATGATATTAAATCACGCATTCTAGGGGTATAAAACGGGACCCCACCCAACAGACGGGGTTCAGAAAAGCCCTGACGCTGTCATGTATATTTGATTGTCTGCTTTTCTGAAACTCTTCTCACTGTGACTCTGCAAAATAAAGCTGCTTTATAACCACACCTGCTGTCTGGTCTGAAGTCTTCGTCCACAAAGGCCAGCAGCTAGACTTAAAGTTTAAGAGTAGAAAAGAGGGAAGTGAATCTTTTTCCCCAATATAAATGCTTTTTTAAAATGTTATTAATTAGATTCTGCCAGGTTTTAAAAAAGTTTTGAACAGATCCTCTAAGTGAGAATTTGAGTTTTTCCCCATTTCAAATAGTATATTTAACATCAGTTTCCTACTGACTTAAAAGAGGTTCTGAACACAATTTAAATGATAGCCATCCATCATTTATTGAAAATGTTTAGGCTAAATCAGGGTTTTTCAGATCCATAGCAGCAACAGGCACATCAGGCAGGAACCAAATGTGTATTGGATGTCAATCCATGTCATTGCACATCTATTTTAAAAAACCTTAAAGCAGAACACGACTCATGTAGACAAATGAGTGTTACTGTAAATGCTTCAAGAGCGATTTAAAAACCATTTGCCCCCCCACAAGGGGAAGAAAACAATGCAAATAGAGTGCCCCGTTTAAAATAGTTCTTATAGGAAATAACAGGCTACAGAAAAAAGGTTATTCAGGGGCCAGACATGTTTACTTTAATATTGTATTAATTAGCTGTTGCCAAGTTCTTAAAAATTTTTGAACAGATCTTCATTAAAAGCTTTAATTTTTTTCAATCTTTTTTTATTGAGTTATAGAAGGTGGATTGTGATTCTTCATATTGCACAAAATATGTCTTCATGTATGTAGTATGGTATAGGATATTACAGCCAATATTTCATAGTACACTTTCATCTTCACTGGTATTTTTAAGGTGTTAGAAGTGATTTTAAATATAAGACTGTCTGAGTGATATACAAAATGCTTGGTCCAAAATGGTTTCAGTGCAGGACATTCCCAAATTGTTGTACCCTAGTTGTACAGGTGCCTAATGACATTGCTCACAAGTTGGATCTTGTCCCGATTACATTTTAGAAAATTTCAAATTATATTTATCTGAACAATGAAAAAATAATGTGTAGATGACAGGTGCAAACTACATTAGAATCTATTTTATGAATGACTGAATTCCATTTATTTCTGACATTTAATTGAAAGATCCCTTTCCTATTGTTCCCTTGAGATCAGTAAGGGGTACATTTCTTGAATTTTTTACATAATGCTGCCTTTTCATCCACAACTCTGCAGTATCAACTTCAGAAAACATAAGTCGGACAGGTTGCTTTTCACTATGTTTCCAATTTGGATATAGAAAAAAAGGTGCATAGCTGGATGATTATATCTGTAGCTTAATGAGGATTTGGAAGGTAATATGTGTGATGTTAGTTTTAGAATTGAATCTTTGCACAGCTCAGAGCAACCCTGTATTAAGTGACACCAAGTTGAAGCAAACATATGATGCAGTATTATTTTTAGAATAAAAAAAAGTGTTCAAGTTATATCTGCCATATGCAACCAGTGTTGTAATTGTTCTATTTTTGATTAAGTGTTAAGTGATACAAATGTTTCATCATGAGCTGAGGGAGCCAAGTCATGTCTAAACTTGAGCCTTGCAAAAATGTATACTTATCAATCAGTATACATTCTTTTTCTCAAAATAATCTTTTATAACATCACAATGTTTATTTTTTTGATTTACATTTTCAAGGATTTAACTTCAAAATGAAATATGATGCGTATAATCAGAAACTTCACTGTATTTTGGGATAACTTACTTTTATTTCTTTTAAAGATACAAAATGCAATGAAACTCATGACAACTAGTTGATTTTAATATTATTATTCATAATTAGTGCTGTCTGACTACTTTAAAAATGAACTAATAACAAGTGTTGCTTAGATTAACAACGATTACAAAACTTGCTCAAATTAAGTTCCAATTAAAATGCCATGAATTAAAAGCATGAAATTGGTTTCAAGTGTCATTAGATAAAGTAAATTTATTTCACTGCAGGATAAATGCCAAATACAAAGGTCTGTTAAAAAGACTTGACATTTCACAGAACACGTTATCCATTTTTAGCAAGGATGAGATGCAGAACCTGTTCCCAGTCAGTCTGAATACTTTAGACTGGTATTCATACAATAAAATTAGAATGCTGACAATTACCTGAACATGTTACTGGAGACCATCATACATTCCATGTTAAATGATGAAACAATTTGTCTTGGGTTTCTTCAAAATAAAAGAACTTCAGTACATCTTCCTCTAAAACGTTTCTTTGAAGGAAACAGGAACGGAAATGCATGAGTTCTGCCCAGGACAGAGAACAAAATACTGAATAAGTGAGCTGGATTTAAAGCCTTGCCATACTGTTTGATATGAGTTACATGCTATTGTCTGAAGCTGATCGTGCTTGGGTAAAACTTTAATTTGTTTGAAAGTGTGTTTCTTTTTTCTTATCTTGCTGCTTGAAAGTTTGTTTCCTCTGTGGCTGAACTAACACCAGAGAACAACAGTGCAGCCTAATCGGTCACACAATGCAAAAGACAGCTTGAAGTGGATATCCTTAAGTGCCAGTATGTTCTGCATTACACTGATGCTTTAGAAATCCAAGTATCAATACCTAAGCAGCAGGGAAAGGGGGTTCAATACATGAGGTAGTGGTGGGTGAGTCTCACATATCATTTTAAATGGCACAATTGAAGAAATGTAGGATGGTGGTTGGTTTTCAGCTCTATAACTTAGGGTTTGGGGTCGACAGAGCTTAAATGATACCCAAGATGAGATCTTGTACACATCTAAGAGAGCTGGTAGTCAAAGAGAAAAACAGGGCCTGCTAACAACTGAAATTTGCTTTCTCTTTTCATTTTACAACTTGCTCATGTCTCTTTTTTCCTGTTCAGGACACTATCCCATCTTCAGTCATCTGACAAACATTTCTGCTGCATCCTTCATTTGCACAAGGCATACTTTCACCACATCTGAGAATATGTAAGGTAGCATAATATTAATAAATATTGACAAATGAAAAAAATATGTTTGCACATTTTCTTTTTCTATAACATCACCAAACGTGAATTAAATCCATCAAGACATTTAGTTTTCCTATTACGGTGGGTCACCCCTAAATGTCGAAATATTAAAATAAATACTGACAGATGTACCATCCTGCCAAATTTCAGCTTTTTAAATATAAAGGAAATAGTGCTTTTGTTGATAAGTGACTGAGTGCATGAGTGAGTGAGTGATGCAGTCTGTCCGTGAGTCAGCTTTGCATTATATATAAAGTATGTACAGTATAAATTGATTTCAGTTTAGTGCTGACCTAAGGAAGATCAACAAAATGAAAACCAGTAAGCTGAAAGGAGATTTCAACAGGAGACCATACAGCTTTGAAACATTAAGTAAAAAAAAAAATCATAAAACAACATGCTTTGTTCATTATAGAGTGATGAGGTTAATTCATTTAAAATGAGAGAACTGTTTTAGATTTAACTTCTAATCATATTTTTAAAAATTCTTCTTATAAATGTAATTTTTTAATTTCTGGTAACATATAATAAATACTTTTTTTCCTGAGCCCAATCATTGTATGTGTGGAGTCTGCAAGTTTCCTTTTGTCTGCATAGGTTTTTCACTCCAGTTTTCCTTCCATGCCCCCTAGGATGTCTTTGTTAGGTTAATTTTAGATTTTCAGTTGTCAGTGTGTGTGTATTAACCTGGGATGGTCTGGGCTAGGTCCCGCCTAAGTGGCTTGCTCTCTATTGTACCACAACACTAAACTGAATCAAGCAGTTTGGAGGATGTTATTTGTTGCAAACTATGACTTTTGTATTTTTTTCTACATTATGAAACCTGTACCTTGTTTAAATAAACCAAAACAGCATTGCAGAATTGAACAGATAATTGATGATACCTGACTTTTGGGCTTCATTTGAGCTTGTGCACCCACCTCTGAAAATTATTAAAGACAATAATTTGTAAAATCTGATTAACTGTTTTTTCAGTTTTACTGTGAACAGTAAATAGTCAGAAAATAATATTTTGCCATTAAAATATATCTTAATGTAGACCAGCTAAACTTGATGATTATTCATTATCTTTTTTTACTGAGAAAGACAATATTCACTAGAATTCAAAATAGTTCTAGCTGCTTATCCATCTTGTTTTAAAAGGAAGTACTGCTTTAAGTATAGCCAAGTTAATATAGTTGCTGGAGTATTATATTTTTAAGCACAGGGTTTCTAGATTAATCCTATCTTCACGTAATTGTGTCACTATATTTACCAAAGCTCCAGTTAAAAAGAATAAAAATCTGTTATGGGGTGCATGTGACTTTCTCCATATTTACAAAATGAGTACTATATATATGTGAAATGCAATGCCATTAGAGTCTGTTTCTCACATTTTAGTTTTCTTTAAAGACAAATGCATTCCAATTTTCTTTAATTCATTATTTTTGATTAATTAAAAATATGAAATATTTAGATTTACATTTTTTGGCATATATTATATGGTTTATTAATTAATTGATTCAGCGTACTCCATGACTTAATTACATGTATTAATTCCTTTTACTTAAGGTTTGTTTCATTTGGGATTTTAAAAATTAGAAGAGAAACAGTAGCAATCTAAATATCCCCAACTCACAAAATAAAGATGTTGAGTTCAAAATGGAAAATACAAAACCATTTTTTTTTTAAATCTAAAAAAAATAAGTTCCTGCCACCAACAAATAGTAGTGCTGTTATTAATTTATTAGGAAATATAATTAGTATTCCCTTGTAATTAGAGTTTGGATGTTTTAATTATTGCATTTTAAAGTTAAACTTTAAAGCTCAAATATAAATAGTTCAAATTCATTACAAACCAAATAATCTCTTTAGACTGTAGAATGCAAATTGTCTATCGAATTTCTTAAGAATCAGTCAGTTTAGTCTTGAGTTATAGTGTCCAGAAAACATTGACCGTAGACACATAAACACATGACCACATATTTACAAAAACCAGTAAAACACGTTCTACAGATGTCAAAATGTGTTTTTGTACTGAAAGCAATGAAATTGATATTACCTTTATACACTACTGGTCAAAAGTTTTAGAACAAGTTTTTTTTCATTTTTTATACAAATACATGCAGTTTAATATCGTAATATTTCATGAAATTTGTTGGTGGCAGGAACTTATTTTTTAGATTAAAAAAAAATGGTTTCATATTTTGCATTTTGAACTCAACACCTTTATTTTGTGAGTTGGGGATATTTAGATTGCTACTCTTTCTCTTCTAATTTTTAACATCCTAAATGAAACAAACCATAAGTAAAAGGAATTAATACATGTAATTAACTCATGGAGTACACTGAATCAATTCATTAATAAACAAATAAACAATGGCAAATAAAAAATAAGTCAAAGAATCATTAAGTGTGTCAAATTTTACTCAAATTTTTGTTTCATCAAAGTAGTCACCTTTTGCTGATAAAAGAGCCAAACTGTGGTAACCCTTTTGATTCAGAATGCCAGTCACTCTGTGCACATCACCAACTCTACCTTCAGCAACAGAACCCCAGTTGGTGTCACACACTGAGGAAACATGCTTTCACCAACTCAATGGCGTACAAACACCCTGTGTGTTGAACCAAAGATTTCAAATTTTGATTCATCAATCCATAATTCTTCCAGTCTGCTGTAGTCCACAGTGGGTATATCAATCTCCTATTTTGTCCTTTAAGGAAGGGCTTTCTTACTGACACTCTCCCTGCCAAACCTGTAGCATAAAGTCTCTTCATCACAATAGAAACTTTTCTCGACTACTGTTAAACTATACTTGAAGTTGTTGTGCTGTGAGGAACCTATCACGCAAGCTGTTGACCCTCAGAAACTTGTCTTCTGATTGGGTTGTGATTTTGGATTTGCCAGACGTCTTCCTTCCAGAGTTTTCAATTGCCAATTTCCAACTGCCATACTCACTGACACTTTGATTTTTGTTCCAATTTCTCTAAATGAAAGTCCTTTACTTCTAAAGGCAATAATGCTCTGTCTCATTTCATTTGTTAATTGCGGTTTTCTTGCCATTATTACTGGAATTTACAATTTTCTACAGTATAATATAGTCCAGTGTAATATAGTTGAGAATGTGTAGTAACACAGTCTGTTCCAACTCCGCTTTAAGACAGGCAGAGGGTTTTTAAGTAATCAACAGAAGTTGTATCACCTCTACAAACTGTTTATTCTACTTGCAAGGTTTAATTTACTTTAATTGTTGCAGAACATCTGTAGGTTGTAACTTATGAGTTGTTCCCTGAAGAAGGCCCATTTGTAATATTCTGAAATTTCCTTTTTTCATTTTTTGCTAACCTAAAGTTTAAATTTAAGCCTCTGGCGGTTTACTACTTACAATTACACCATTTTTGGTCATTCATTGCATTTCAACTGATTAAAAAATAGAAAAACTGAGGTATTCCAAAACTTCTGACCAGTAGTGTGTATAAAATATAAAGAATGTAAAAATGTAAAAAAAAATATAGTTTTTTCTTGCTTGCAAATTGCTTTGAATCTGCCTGCAAAATAATTTAATTTTAATAACAATCTTTTTAGCCAGACACATTCAATATTTATCATTTAACTGAAAGACACCTTAAACTCTGCTGTATGTTGAAGAAATAATAAAAGATTGTTTTTCTGATTGCGTGAGAGCAAAATTTACCATTCCAAGATTGAGTTTATTGCAAGAACTTAAATACTAACTGACTCCACATACACATGTTGTGACAGATTGGGGGCACTATCGCTCCCTTGAACCCCTGTCCACGACTCCAGACACCAGGAAAAAGTCCAATACTTGACTTTATTAAACTTCCACAGTGCACAAAGCACCCTCTCCTCCACTATACTCATATAATAAACACAATAACTACAATAAACAATCCTCCGACTCCCAGACGCGTTGCCACCCTTCCACCCAGCTCAGCTTGCCGTCTGGGAGCTCCCACAATCCTTTTATATTATCCTGACCCGGAAGTGTTCCCAATCCCCAGTCCATGTGATCTTGTATCACTTCCGGGTCAGGTAAAAAGTCCTTTTCTTCACCCCGGAAGCATGTCATTCCCCTTGTCCATGTGACTTGGACGTCCTTCCGGGATGTAGGGTAAATATCCGTTGTTCCCACCTGCAGCATCTCCTAATGGCCCCCACGGCATCCAACAGGGCTGCGTATAAAAACTGCAATGTCCATAATGCCCTGCTGGTCTTCGGGGAACCTCCATACTGCAGGGAGGGTTCCACCTGGCGGCTTGGGGGTATTGGCCGGGATAAAGGGCCAGCCATACACCACAATGTGTAATGTGAGTATGCAAAGTAAAGCAAAACTTCCTCATCCCTGCTTCTAGAAGTATCAACCAGATATATTAAGTGAGGTGCTGTGTCAAGGATTCAAATTACAGTGCTGGCTGTCCAAAAGTTACATTATATATTTATTTTGTTAATTCTGTAGGCAAATTTAAAAGCTGTGCTTCTTTAAATGTTCAAAGGGAATCCCTGTCTCTTGTGATTTTTGAGATAGCAATGCTAAACACTATGACACCATGCCACCTACATTTAAAAATTCATGTTTGTTTCATTCTGATACCAAAAACAACTTGAAAAACAAATTAGTAAGCTAGTCATAAAAATGAATCACTTTTACTTTGCCTACTCGTTTGCCTTTTGAACTTGCTTTAAAGAAACCATAGCAATTACTTTTGAACCTTTAGTTTGTGTCTAGACACACTTTGGTTTCTCAGTAAATCTACCAATGACAAGTTTATTTTGAAAGCAATCCTTGAAAATAAGTACTAGTAAATAACTATCTAAAATTGAAAAATTACTTCAAGACAGCATTCGACACACAGCTGTTAATTGCAGAATCAAGCAACCATACAGATCTACTCCATTAACACTTTTTGTGCTGGAGGTGTGAAAAGTTTTAAGTGCTTTAATTTCAGGTGTTTTTTTTTCTTTTTTAAGATAGTTTTCAACTTAATTTCCCAGCAGAGACAAAAAGGTGTGTTTCTTTTATAAAGGGAGAGGAGAAATAATCTTAACAAGTTCAAACTAAGTTGGCTAGCTGAGCAGAAAATACAAAAACGTAAAATATGCTGAACATATTGACATTGTATTGTTGCATAAAATATAGATTAGTAAGTTGAAGGGATCCTTAACACAAAACTGACTTAAAATTCTTTATTTTACTTTAAAAGTCTTTATTTACATACCTTAATTTGTAACATAAAATGTCTTTTTTATGTTTATTTTTAGGTTTTTGAGTTTTTATGATTTTTACCTGACTGATGATTTGGAAACTGGCGATTCCATTTACAAAAAGCACATCTGGGATTGAGATGTAAGATCAACCCAAATCAAATCATCAAGATTACATAGAATGTAACAGATCTGACAATCATAATAAAACCTGTGCTGTGCTCCTGTGGCAGCAACATATTATGACAGGGAAACAAAGAAGCAATAAAACATCTGCAGTAATGAATTGCCATGGTCAGAAGGGATTCCTGGAGTGACCTTTGACAATATAGGAGTATTACTACTAAGGGTAATACCAGTAAGAACATAAGCCTCCTCATCATTGTGGAGAAAGAAAGGGTTATTTTCAGTAATACAAAAAATCTTCATGGTATATGCCAGCTCTATTTGGTGAAAGTGACTGTCCGATTCTCTTCCTTTGGTTTAGAAATATTTGGTGAATTGTTCTTTGTTGATCTGATTAGCTCTACTACAATAGCTCCTTACATCAGTGGTTCTCAACCTGTGGGGCGGGCCTCCCTAGGGGGGCGCGAAGATGTGAAAAAAAGAAAACAAGAATCAAAAATATGAAAAAAAACATCTGTTGAAACCAAAACAAATTAACTTAAACTACATTCTGATACTAGAACAATAAATATTGAGTTAGATAAATGTCGATTAAAGTTAAGTAGGTATAATAAAATATGCATCTACATTTAAAAAAAATGTTGGGGGGCACAATTAAAACTGTTATGAAAACTCGGGTTGCAGATACTTAAAGGTTGAGAAACGCTGCCTTACATGGCATAATAAGGATATGGTGTAGTTTTTATTACACCTTTGGATTTCCAAACTACTATACAACTCTTTAACACACATCCAGACCAATCAGGACTAGAGTCAAATTGACTAACCTCCCTTGTATGGAGACTTGAGAGACCCTGTGTTGTGCAATATAATACAAAAAATGCTTTTCACCTGTAGCAGTCCATTGATCTGATGGCAAAAAGAGGTTACAAAATATCACAAAATGATTCATCGCTATTAAAACTTGATGACTGATAGTTCCCTGCTGTATTCTCAAATGGCATATAAGAATCAATGTTTAGCAGAAGAGTAGGCTCATATGGACTCTTAAGCCTTGTAAGTTATTGTTAAAAAGCAATGTGCCCAGAAAGTCAGTGGCTGTATTGCGTTTCAAACACATAATGGTATACATGGTTTAAAACTGTAAATTGAAATAATTATTACTCTGTGACAAATATACTTTGAGATTTTTCATGTAAGGACGTAAGTTACTTGGTAAATAGTTATCACAGATAAAGACAATAAAAGCTTCAAAGTAAGGTGGCTCTTCTCACTAATCTTACTGTCAGAGAGTTGTGACATTTTGAATGTTGATTATCACATGCAAATAAGCATTTAACTGTACTCTGGATGCCTGGAAATAATGGCCATATAAACCTATGCAATCAGCTGGAGGAGTTGTATTCTGAATCACAAAAGAGAGTTAGTAATAATAAGCTTATGTTATTCTTCGCAGAAAGCACAAGAGTGTTGCAGACTGTCCCTTGAGACAATGAAACAAATAACCTTTCCTTTGTTCCCTTTGTTTTGCCCACTCAGTTACAGTCCTTGTAATAGTGTGTTCATTGTGTACTTACACAAGATTTTACTACTGCTCCATATTTCATACTGGAATGCAAATTAAGTTATGTTAAGTATTTACTGTATCGTTTGCCTGGAGGAATGTGCTGATCTGTTGATGTGCAAAATGTAGCAATTTTAGTTTGTGGTTGTGACAGACATTGCCTAAATAATTAGTTAGTGATTATTATGAAACTGGGCTTAGCTGAGATGTACATGTTTGTCTGGACAAATTTAGAGAGATATTAAATGTGACTATCCATCAAGCTGTTGTCATAGCAACATAAAAAAAAGGGCCAGGATTGCTGTGGTTGTGTTCTTCTACGTGTTCAACATTCCCATCATAAAGTTTCCATTATGTCTGCTTTACTATATCAGTTTTTGGTGTTATAAGCGCCTTGAGCGTGGGAAAGGCGCTATATAAACAAAATGTATGATTATTATCTTATTGTTTTGCTTTTCTGTGTGTACTGTATTTGTTTTATAGGTGTACTGTATTGGCTTTATGTTTACAATCTACAGTACAATGCTACAGTACTGGGTAATTATATTAGCTTTAGCGTTGACAAACAAAACAGCTCTGCTGCTAATGCAGCCATTGTGGTGCAACATGAGGAATTGGCGTCAGTGTTTATACAGGTCGGGCACTTTTAATTTGATTTTACAGAAGGCAAATGACTAAAAGCGATCTGTGAACATTCACCCTTTTTCTGACCTGCTTATCTAGCTAAGAATAGTAAGTAGCTAGTTTTTATCCTGGCAGCAATGAATGCAAGGCAAGACGCAGACTTGGACAGGACACCAATCCATTACTGCATACATGCAAGCATATACCCCCACTCACTCACTCACAGGGCACTAATTGAAATTTGCCAAACAACATAACTTTGAAAATAATATTACAAAACTTGAGTTTTTTTCACATCCTTTCTTCCCAAACATCCTCATTTTTGGGTTAACACAGGTATGAGCTAACACCACTTACCTTATAGTTCCAGAGTCTTAAATTGTAATTCTAGGCTGGTCACTTTCTGTAATGGATCTGCACATTCTTCCTGTTCATCAACCTCATTCTTTAATTTCTAGACTCTTTACCTCTTTCTAAATAATTAAGTCATACCTAAAACCTGATGAAAGGGTAGAGCTTGAAAATCAAATATAATCTTGCCTTTTCATTTGCTTTATCCAGGTCTATCTTATAAATACATAATCATGGCAATATATCATTAGTAAGTAATATGCAATTTTTATTAGTTATAATCCTTTTAGAGTGGAATTTAAATTAAACATTCAAGTTTTGTTCCACTAGGGTAAAAGCTAAAGTAACTCAAAATAACTCCTGCAAGGAGACCACAGACTTCAAAAGGATGGTGAAACACAGTAGACTTTACTATGTCTGATATTTATTTGCAAAGAATTGCTTTAAATAATCAAACTAAAATTGAACAGTACTACAGCATAGAAACGTACAATATTCAATAATATAAATAACTTACTGTTACTTATCAAGACAAGATATTGTTTCTTCAGTAAGTAATTCACTAACTGTAGTATTTGGCATTCCTATGTATTTATATTGCTGTTAGAAGGAAAATTTGACTGTTTGTTGTAGTAAGCGGGTTTTTGAATTAAAATTGAACTGAATGTCCTGCAAGTGGAAGCTTCATTACATTATAGATACACCTGACAACATCACTCATCACTTTTTGAAAGCACTCATTGAAAATTGTCCTAGAGGCAGGTATCTGTCACCCCACCATGCCACATTTCACAGATTAAATGTCATCATTTTTAACAAAAAAGTAAAAGAAAAAAACAGTAAATGCTACAAGTGAGCAATATTTACTTCATGATTCTTTGGCAATAATGATTGTAGCTTTACAGCATTTAGAAAACTGTCATAAATGATTTCAACAAAGTAAGTCATTTGGAAGTGTGAAAATTGCAATAGATTTTATATACTGCTTCTGGTGCTGAAAAGCAATTATTTTGGTTTGTGTAATAATTTGCAAGATGTAATTCAGTTCATATTGTTTCATGTGTTAAGTCTTTGTCAGATGGTGGTGTGTAAACAACATTTACTAGTATAGCAAATTTACATACAAAAAGTGTAGCTAAAAATACTTTAAAGAAGTAAAGAATTACAATTACAAAGAACATGAAATAAATATACAAACAAATATACAAAAACTGAATCAACAAAACAAATGAATAAAAAATGGAAGAGTCCCTAGCAGAACTACACATAGCTTAAATTAGTATTAAACAAGTTTTAAGCTCTAATAGTTTAATACTGAAAGTCTGAATAAGGGTTCAAAATATACAAATTTTCCAAAAAAGTAAATAAATAAATAAAAATATATAAATAAACAAACTCAAAAGAACTCAACACACTACGAATACATTAACAATATACCACAAGTACCTTTATGTTTTGCTGAGTCTTTACAGGGCTGTGGCCAGTATCCTGACAGTGATGGACAGGTGACCCACAAAACACCCAGAAGTTGCATAAGTATATAGAAACTAAATGACCAAGAATAATAACATAAACAAGGGAATCAAAAATTAACAAGACAGACATAAAAATGCTTTTGAATCCCATCCAGGGGAGGAACCCTGGCTGAAATACACCAGTTTCTCCTTGATACTAAAAGGCTGGTATGAGGCATTTAACCATAAAAAAATCAAGGCATATAAATCCAAAATGGGAGAGTGAAACCAATAAAACCATGGCCTAAGAAGAGTAAAAGAGAATAATCTTTATGATAAATTTTATTAGTAAAATATTCAACATAATTTCAAACAAAATAGCAAGCAAAAGTATCAAAAACAAGAAATACCAAAATGAAAAGTTTTAAAGACCAACACAACTTACAAAATTCAACCACAAAGGGGAACCAAACAACACAAACAGGTAAGCAAATCTTAGGTTGACACATCTGAGGCCTTTATACAGGTCACTAGCAGCTATAGCTGTAACATCAAGGGGCCTCCCTCTCTTTCACTCAACATATAAAGAAGGAGGAAATAAAAATAGAAAACAATAGAAAGGCTAGAAAATGATCAAAAAAACATACTAAATACTACAAAAAACAACAGAATAGGCATAAAGAACAAAAATAAACAAAATTTTGAGAGAAGGAACTGACAAAACCATAACAGCTGCTAAGATTCATTTTGTTGCTGGGTTGCCAGAGAGTTGTAATTTTGATATTAAACCCTGCCAGAAGGGGAAAAGCAGGCTGTTGGGCGTAACATAACCTTTATAAAATTTTTCTTATGTAAAATAATTTGAGAGCAAATGGTATTTGAAAATTAAATGGATATTATACTTAAAATTACATTTGACCAAAATTAGCACTTTAAAATCATTTTACATAAGAGCATTTTGTTATAATTTTTACTTTATAACATATACCATATAAAGAGTACAAACAGAGACCAGCAGCAGGATTGTCTCACTCCCTGTTTTGTTTTGTTAAATCTTTTGTTATATTTTTCTTTTATACTGTATATGTATTTTTCTACCTAATCCTCTTTCTTTTTTAGGCTTTAATACTGTTGTAGCTAAGTAAACAAATTCACTTACGTTTATCACTTGGATTTATTTTCATCTGACCTGGAGTCATGATGCTACCCTGCCTAATTAGCCTACATGGATTCCCTACAGCAGAGTACCTTTTTCAATGGAACTTATCTGAACACACATATCTACCACCCGATTTCTTAGCAAAACTCAGCACTACTGTAAACAAAGTAACATTATAATAGTCACATAAACTTAAAAGAACGAAAAAGAGGAAAAAGAAGTGGTATTTCTAGAAAGACTGAAAAAACTGCATGGTGTTTGACCTCCCTTACATACTGATATAATGGGAAATGCTCAATTACTCCAAAATAAAGTGGATAAACTTCAAGAATGTGCACACTTTCAGACCATTTACAGAACTGTATGTATCATGATATTTACAGAAATTTGGCTAAATGGAAACAATTCGGATGATCATTTGACAAGAAGTGGATTTGGTGCACTAGTAGTCTATATACACACAGTGGTGCTGATGTATTTCTGGTAAAATCTCAGCCAGCTCAGTCACTTCCATTGTCCATTCTGCAGTTGTGATTTTTGTTTAGTGGCAAGAATTAAGTTTAAATTTCATGGTACAGACACTGCTACTGCCACTGTTGTGTAACTTTATGTTGAGCTTCCGGTAAGTACAACAAGGTACTTAGTTTTTATACATTTCTGATCTAAATG
Organism: Polypterus bichir lapradei; assembly: GCA_026402145.1. NCBI lineage: Eukaryota > Metazoa > Chordata > Cladistia > Polypteriformes > Polypteridae > Polypterus > Polypterus bichir. The sequence continues at coordinate 1,093,258 of JANRMT010062833.1, read as the reverse complement.
GATCATCGCTATCCAGCTTTACAGTTAGTCCCCATACCCACGTTTGTAGGCATTTGAAAAAACAGGAATTTCCTGAGACAGGGCAACAACTGTTGAAGAAGTTCCTGCATTGTTTTGGTGGAGCAATTTCTCCATTCCACTTTCAAGACTGGAGGTTTGGGAGAAGAGAAAATGACTGACAGAGGATGACACACAAGGCAAGGAGGAGGATGATAAATTCCTCAATGACCATGACTACGGTTTGGCTCTGGATTCAGTAGTTGTCATCCTAGCACTTGATGAAAACATGTCTTTCAGAGAGGAGATCCTCCAGCTAAGGAAACAAATTGAAACCCTTACAATGAAGCAGTGGTTTGGCATTCATCATTTTGCTGACTCAGACAGAGACATTCACTTTTTTACAAGGTACGATGACCAGCAGACTCAGGTTATTATGTATTAAAGCATCGGCGCCAAGCACCACAATGGATGGATTTTCTTCTTTTTACATGGCTCTTTGAGGTGGCTCACTATTCTTAAAAGGACTGCTTACCTTTTTCTGCACTAGTTGGAAAAAGCATGTGCGTCTGTGCAGAGTTGCCGTATTTATATGCACTCCTGCCATTGATGATGTAATGCCAGCTTATTCTTTTGGTGACTCATCCCTGGCTGATATAACTTGTCCAGTGCCATTGAAGTATTAAGCATACATGCATATTCACCTATTCAGAGGTGGGTAGATTAGCCAAAAATTGTACTCAAGTAAGAGTAGCATTACTTCAAAATAATATTACTCAAGTAGAAGTAAAAAGTAGTCATCCAAAAAATTACTCAAGTAAGAGTAAAAAAAGTATTTGGTGAAAAGACTACTCAAGTACTGAGTAACTGTTTGATCATAATAAATTATTTATTTTTTAGAAATGTAATAAGACAGACAAAAATATAAAATAATGTGCAAATTCTGCTATTTCCAAATAACAAACTAAAAAATGAGTAAAAATAAATAACATCTCTACAAAATAAAGATGCACAAATAACACAAAGTTCCAAATCTCAGTTTTTCACAACAAAGCTTTTGAAGCCAATACCTACAGTAGGTAACATGTATGTTTGAACAGTGCAAACTACTTACAGTGACAAAATATACTGTACCCTGACAGTATAATACTGCATATTCACTTGCCCTCCAAATAGCACAGCTGATAGAAAATAACATTAGAACAAGGCAGCTTCTGCATGTACAAGAAGTCTCACTTTACCTTGACTGTGTGTGTCTGTGTATGTTTGGTTAAAACGTGCTTGCTCTTCATTCAGTGAAGTGATGTTTAAGCTTCAGCAGGAGTTGGCTCTCAAGGTTCCTGCAGTGAAGCTGTGACCGTTTAGCAGTGATCAGGAGCCCTGTACGACTAAAAAGTCTCTCACAGGCTGCAGACGCAGGAAGTTTGTGTGTGGTCATGTGACTGCATGGCTCCGTCTGATTAGTGAAACGGAGTCATGTGATTATTGTTGCTACATCTGTTTGGTGAAACAGAGTCATGTGATTATTGTTGTTACGTCTGATTGGTGAAACAGTCATTCAGTAGATCCACTGGCGACTTCTCTCCAACTAAAATATAGTGTATATAAATGTGTAAATGACAAAAAGTAACAAGTCGAGTGTTGCCCAATGCAGTGGAGTAATAGTAGCGCTTCTTCTTCACAAATGTACTCAAGTAAATGTAAAAAGTATGCTGCAGTAAAACTACTCATAGAAGCACAATTTTTTAAAAAAGTAACGCAAGTAAATGTAACGGAGTAAATGTAACTCGTTACTACCCACCTGTGCACTTATCCCTGAATAATGTTTAAAGACTAATTATTGAAATTCAGTTTTTTTAAAGAAGCCTAATGTAATCACATATTTGTACCACATAAATTCACAGTAGACAGAAGATTTTAATATGTCCAGATCTTACTTTCATAATTGTGGATATAGCTTGGAACATATAGTTTAAAGCCCTTCTCCTTTGTAACTCTTGACATTTGGCACAATGTTTGAATAATGCGACTTACGTTGTTTACCGTTAAGTCTGGGCATGTCTTGAAGTGATCGGGTGAAAAACGCCATAGCTAGTCTGTTTTGATATCAGCGCTGGAAGTGCAACAGTTGGCTAACATGGTATCCAAAAGAGAGTGTGCATATAGCCTATTCACCTGGACAGAGACTCAGCCATCACCGGTGCGTCACACAGCCAAGGTGTCTGCATTTATATAATAAACAATGGAGTTAAAATGTGATGGTTAGAGAAAATGAGTGCATGAAAGATATAGACCTTCTGTCTGTCTTGCTGCACTCCATTTATCTGCCCAGAGAATTACAATATTTTTTCATCAGGATTGCGTATATTCACTTGAGGGCATTGGTGAGTGAGGCCATTAACACAATCTCTTGAGTGATACAGATGCTTGAATTGCGGTCTCCCGACTCTCCAAATTTTATTTTGGGAGACTTTATCCAGTGCACACTAAACAAAACAGTTCAACATTTTTACTAATGCGTCACTTACCCAACTCTCACAACCAACTGCTTGATCATTGTTATGGTAACATCAATGGCTCTTATGAATCGAGAGGAAAAACTGCCGTTGGTTTCATCAGATCATTACTGTGATATGCTGTACAATTCTGTGAGGATGTCATAATACCTATGAAATCATCCAAAATATATCCTAACTACAAGCCATAGATTACCAGATATCTAAAAGAATTGATATCCCAAAAAATAGGGCATTTAAACATGGAACATTAACTGAACAAAAGGAGATGAAACATAAAATAAAGCAGGCAAAGCTGAATTATCAGGACAGGATAGAGAATGAACTGCGAACTGGGCTCATTATGGAATGGCATGAAGGTGATGGCTAGCATTTATACAAAAAGCAGTAACTGAGTTGAGCTGGCAGTGGTCAAAACTATCAGTTGGCACAAAACTTGAATGAGTTCTATTCAAGATTTGAAACACAGCATTTTGCTTCAGACGTCAGCAAAAGAACAGACTGAGGACTGGATCAGGGATTAGCCCTTCTTTAACCAGAATAATGACAGAAAGGTCCTTAAATAAACAAATATCAAAAACAGCTTGGGTCCAGACAAAATAAGTCTCCAGGGCCTGCCGCCCTGACGTCTGTGGTCATGAAATCCTTTGAAAGACTGGTGTTGACCTACCTGAAGGACATCACAAGTCCCCTGCTTGACCCCCTACAGTTTGCTTACTGAGCAAACAGGTCAGTGGATGATGTTATCAACATGGGATTGCACTACATCTTGCAACATCTCGACTCTCTAGGGACATATGCTAGGATCGTGTTTGTGGACTTCAGTTCGGTGTTCAATACTATCATTCCAGAAGTTCTTCACACCAAACTCACTTGGCTCACTGTACCAGCCACCATCTGCCAGTGGATCACAAACTTCCTGGCAGATAGGAAGCAGCAAGTGAGATTGGGAAAAATCATATCCAGTACACGAACAGTCAGCACTGGCGCCCCACAAGGATGTGTCCTCTCCTCTCTGCTCTTCACCCTCTACACAAATGACTGCACCTCAAGAGACCCGTCTGTTAAACTCCTGAAGTTCGCAGATGATATGACAGTCATTGGCCTCATCAAGGATAGTGACGAGTCTGTATACATAAGAGAGGTTGAACAGCTGGCCCTCTGGTGCGGTCAAAACAACCTGGAGCTGAACAAGCTTAAAACTGTGGAGATGATAGTGGACTTCAGGAGGAGCCCCCCAGTGTTGCCCCCTCTCATACTACTCAACAGTACTGTGTCTGTCGTGGAAAACTTTAGGTTTCTGGGATCCACAATCTCCCAGGACCTGAAGTGGGCACCAAATATAGACACAATTGTCAAAAAGGCCCAGCAGAGGTTGTACTTCCTGCGTCAGCTCAGGAAGTTCAACCTGCCTCAGGCTCTTCTCATCCAATTTTATTCTGCAGTAATCCAGCCTGTTCTCTGCTCGTTCATCATAGTCTGGTTTGGTTCAGCCACAAAACAAGACAGAAACAGACTACAACGAACAGTCAGGACTGCAGGAAAAATCATTGGTGCTGATCTGCCCTCCATTCAGGGCCTATACCGATCTCGAGTCAGGAAACGGGCAGAAAACATCATTGCAGATCCATCACACCCTGGTCATAATCTTTTTCAACTACTTCCCTCTGGTAGGCGCTACAGAGCACTGTACGCCAAAACTACCAGACACATGAACAGTTTCTTTCCACAGGCTATCACTTTCATGAATACTTAAGTTAATCTCACAGCATCTGAGATAATACTTGTGCAATAAACCAATCAATAACAATCATCCATTGTACTGAACTGGTCCCCATGTGTATATAATGTAACTGCTTATCTTATTTCATTATTCTATATTCCATAGTTTGTATTTATTCCAATTTTGCACTTTGCACAATTGCACTATAGTCTTTTGCACATTTCCTACATACATGTAGATATGTATATACAAATATATATTTCTTTCTTGTATACGTAGAAATGTTACTTTGTGACAGTTGTATACACACATACACATGCAGAGAGCAAGGTAAAACCGGAGTTCAATTCCTTGTATGTGTACATATACTTGCCCAATAAAGCTGATTCTGATTTGAGAAGTTAACAAAATGTGGCTCATCTGGACCCTTACCAATTTACATACAGAGCAAAGAGGGGTGTGGAGCAACCAGTGAAGGCTGGTGAAAAAAATGTGGGTGGGACACAGATCTTAGGGGGGAAAGTGAAACAGCACTTACCTACTATATAGTGACTTTCACATCTATCTTTCTATTATAAAGTGCCTTTCATATCCATCTATTATATACTGCCTTTCATAACTAGCTATCTGGTCATTCCACATGCTGTCATGGTCCTCATTATAGTGTCAATGCACATCTTGGCCTGTTAAGTTCCAGACAAATAGGAAAAGTCCAGGCTAAAATGTATTATACCCTTTCCATGCTGCCCAATCTGATGCCAGCTTTTTCATATTTTAACTGTACTCCAAAACTTCAGTCCATGACATCCACAATTCCTTTATTCTTCCCATAACTTGCCCTATAGATGTGGAAAGGAACAGGTCCAACTGAACTTGTTTTCATTTTCAGACAGCATTTTTGAATTAAACTTGTGAATGTAGCCTCAGTCCTTTCTAGCCTCTAATAACAGAAAAAAATAAACTTATTTAACTAATAACACACACATATGGTATTACATAGGAAAATGCACATCTGCCAAAATTCAGTGTTTTATGTGGAAAACCAGATTTAATATGTCCTGTGAAAGAGTATCAACCTGATATGTTATGTGAAAGTGTATTAATCTGTCATTATTGTCTATTGGATGTTCAAGTCCACTGTTTCGTATATACAGTAACTGCTCCAACTACAAACATTTATTTTGCATGCATAGCATAGGTTATGCTACAGTATCCTCCAAATGTATGTGTGGGGTTTCACTTGGTTATTTCAAATCTTTAGTTTCTTCTTTTTCAGCTATTCTGTTATAAGTACTCATGGGTTCTAGGTTATTTTCTTGTTATATTGTTTACTTTTACTTCATATTACCAGCCTGACAAAAGTTACTACATTTTACTCACACTGGGTACGCGGGTAATTCACCATGCTAGTGTTTAGGTCTGACAGCGTCATGCATGCTGACGGTGTATTCATTATTTGATATTTGGACTAAGGTCTTCAAACATTATACACGTCACATAATTATCAGTATAACATGGAAAAAGTTTCTGCTTTAGGCATGTGTTCAGTATTTCTTGCAATGCTCCCATCTCCTTTCATCCTGCACTTACCCAGATCTTTGTAGACACAGAACACATATGAAATGCATGTGTTCCAAATAATGATATACTGTATTATTTATCCTATACAACTCTAGGCACCTCACACCCAGATAAGGAGCCTTGGCTTGAGCTAGGAGAACGTTTTGCCAATGAGCTGAGCTCCGTCAAGGTGGGGGATGGAACAACAGGTTGCTTGCTGCTTGTGCTGATCGACGCATTTACAAAACAAAAGATGTTGATGGTAGAGGTGTGAAGGGTTTTAAGGTGGGCTGGGATTACGAGTTTTTAACGTAGGCTTCAGGAATTCTAGTGTTATAGTACTTACTTTTCCAGGATCACTGCTCAATCACCTGCCTCTCTTATACTGCCTAAATCAGAAGATGGGGTTATTCATAAAATATTGTACATTGCATTTCCATATGTCCTGTAATGAAATTACCCCACAATTAATTTTTGAATACACTATCATGACCAGTTTTTAAGTTTTAGCTCATTCTTTGAGTGCTGTTTTCCCAGTTGGGATGATTTTCATCTTGAACTGTGTATTCTTTATATACTTAGACTACCAGTACCACAGTTACTACTTCTGTTTTGTTAATTTTTTTGAAGAGACCCTTTGGAATGTTTGATTCATTAGTTTTTGACTCTAGTCTGTTTAAAAGAATATTTACCAAAAAAATATATATTTTTTTTACCTGTTACTTATATTGTGGTGTTTGGGTTTGTGTTTTCATGGGGAATGAGAATAACAAAGTTTAACAAACATAAAAAGCTTTCATGCCAATTTGAGTTTTTTAATTAATGACCTATCTTGTCCTTAATTCATTTATTGGTCAAGTGTTCTGTCTTCACTTCAAGCTTCACAAAAGCTTGATTTCATTTGAGAACACTTTACATTCTACATTAATTATGTTTTCTGAAAATATTTATTTAAGAATATTTTAGCAAAAATGATATGTTTTGGACATTGCAGGCATACAAATGCATTACTGATGTGTTGATTATGTGACAGAAGTAAGTTCCAAATTTTTCATGGACATTTTACTGTATTATAACATATTATAGTAATATGTATATTATGATATTCCTCACTGCTGCCCCCTATTGAAGACCATTACTACAAACAACAAGAGATAAGTAAAAAATTTAAAAAATGTAAAACAAATGATCATCTTTGGGTAGAATATTCTTTTAAATTTTTTAGATGATCAAATTTCCTATTTTTTCAATTTGAACAATACTACAATATAGCAACTTAGTGATCGTCCTTTATTTTATTTTTATTTTTTTGATGCCAGCTAGATTGTCACACCAGGCTGGGGAAAGTCAGGCTCATAGGACTTAATATTACAATCCCAATATTTTGCATAGCGGCATGGTGGCACAGTGGGTAGCGCTGCTGCCTCGCAGTTAGGAGACCCGGGTTCACTTCCTGGGTCCTCCCTGCGTTGAGTTTGCATGTTCTACCTGTGTCTGCATGGGGGTGCTCCAGTTTCCTCCCACAGTCTATGCAGGTTAGGTGCATAGGCGATTCTAAATTGTCCCTAGTGTGTGTGCCCTGCCTGGGGTTTGTTTCCTGCCTTGTACCCTGTGTTAGATGGGATTGGCTCCAGCGGAGTTGGATAAGGGATGGATATTTTGCATTTTCTTGATGCCTTGAATGGGAATTTTATAGCCCAGTGGGAATCCTTTCTCTTCAGCCAGATCTAGTTGCTGTGTCATTCAGCAGCTCCTGATAGCGACTTGATGGCTTTTTAAAGGCAGCCTGATTGATGATGTGGCTACAAACCCTCTACACCCTACTTCTACCGGGAGCATCACGGTACACAAGCCGCGTTGTTCTGCCTTGGCTGCTATGTCTGCATACCTAAAAAGTTTGCTTTATCAGCTGCTGCTTTCCATGGCAAAGTTAATTCCACAATGAACAAGAACTTCTGCAAGGTTGACCACAAGATCAGGTATTGCCTAAGACTGGGTGTAATAATTTCTGGTGAGAATATGAGTTTCTGATTTAGATCAACCTGCATCTTCCAGTCCCAGGCAGTCCCCAAAAGAGTCGGTTCCTTTCTTGCACTTTTTTAACTGGAGGTTGTCCTGCTCTTACAAAGGGGATGTTTATGAATTTGGTGGTTGGGGGAGGGAGGGCACTGCTAGTAGATCTCCTTTCTTCCAGGTTATTCGCCAGTTGTTGTAGAATCTGCTTGTACCTTTTGGTATAGCAGCCTTGGGATAGACAGATGGTGAGGTTGTGCTTTAACATCACTGGGTTCATGGATATGGGAAGAACATCATAGGTGGTGTATGATGAAGCTGATTCAGCTTCCTTCCATCTCCCACAGATCCTTCTAGGTTACCTTCTGGTGCTCCATATTTTCTCAGCTAGTCCACTGACGCTGTTTGCAATGTGAGACTGCCCTTGCATGTCTCTACCTCCTCTTGATGCTATACCTCAGCAACCACCAACATTCCAGATAAATCTTGCCATATGCCATTTGGGTTAACCCAAACCTACCTCTTCTCTGTTGCACCTGTCCCACAATGTCTCTATGCCTGAGAGCACATACTGCTAACTGTATGGCATCAGATGGAGTCCAGTTTCTCTCTGTTGCCTGTCTAACAACAGCCAGTTGTATTGTAGCATATAAAAATAGATCAAGATAAACAACAAGTTCCTTCAGCTGGTTAAATATGTTTTGGTGAGGTTTTGGTCATTTTTCATTAACAATTATTTGTATTCATTATTTTTCTCCTTTTGTTTGTCACCAACTTGATGACATTGTGCTACATAACATTTCACTTCCAAGAATGCTGCCTTGGTAAAGTGTATCACCATACATATGTCAGTTGATGACATATTAGCCCTAATCAAGAGTCAGAGGCTACAGCATTATATTTTAAATATAAAGGAAAGAGTCTCTTGAAAAGAAAGAACAAGAAAAGCTTTTTATTTAAGGTATTACAGGCTCCTAAACAAGCATTTAAGAGAAGGATTTTTACTGTGCCACTTTTAATATTTGCTTCATCATCAGCTGATCTTAATTTATATATTTTCAAACCTCTGCCACACGAGAAGCTTTGGCTGGTCACAAATAGCAGCTACAGCTCCACACCAGAAGCTTGAGAAATTAAGTACAGTACATGGCACATATTTTGTAGTATCTGTTGCCCCCAACAGGCAACACTCAGAATCCTGACTTCTTTAGTCAGAACACCTACCTTTCTAATTTTTGTGTTGATTTAGGTATAAAAGAGGTCAAAAGATGAATTACACAGGATTGTTTGTTTGGTGTAGTGTGGCATATTTGCATTTGTTTTAATCAAATACAATATCATGACATAATCTGTAAAATTTACTCTTTCATTCTGAAAATGCTTGTTTTGTAAAATTTCCTTGAAAAATCATATTCAACCATAATATAATAATAGCATAATATAACATATTTTAAGTGGCAGCATTCAGAAAATATTACCTTTAAAGAATGCTTTCTTAAAGACATAGTTGAGTGCAAATCTTAATGCATGGATATGAATGTGTCATTTGTGTAATTTTATAATCTTAACATAATAACAGCGTCCTCAAGAAAGTTTAATGTCGAGTACTGATAGTCACATATAATAATAAAAAATGAAATAATATAGTGTTCTAACAAAATAATATCACATCCAAGGCTCTTAAGTGTATTATATGGGTTATTGGGAGAAAGACTATAGATCGATGGTTTGCTTTACAAAATATTTACAAATCCACATTAAGTAAATAATGTATTGTCACCACTATTTTTTTAATATGTCAGGGAAGATTATGTAAAGCCCTTGAGTTATAGGTGGCTGTATATATCAAACTAAATGCCCCAATGAAAAGATTATTCATCTAATGGAAGACTCTGTTGATTCAATATTTCATGCACATGGTTTTGAATTAATTGTGCAATTTCTGTGCAGTACAAAAGCATTTGAGGTTAAAACAGGTATGAAACAATATGTTAAAGTAAATATATTCATGATGATTAAATAGCATTAATAAACAGTTAATTGAAGTGAATTGTATTATCCACTTCCAAGATTCAAGGTTGTCGAGTTAAATAGAACATGCTCGTGTTTGAACAAACTTATACAGTATACTGTAACATAACTTTGCATTCTAAAGCCCACTTAATACAATGCAGTATTAAGTATTAATGACGGGGGCAAGTCACCTTTTTGTTAGCATTGGGTGTAAGTTAGGAAACAATCTTGAACATAGCACCAGACTATAGCAGGGCACACTCATGCACACATACTCACATGGGGACAATTTAGAATTGCCAATTGACATTGCATACAGTATCCATCCATCCATTATCCAACCCGCTATGTACTAACTACAGGGTCATGGGAATCTGCTGGAGCCAAACCCAGCCAACACAGGGCGCAAGACAGGAAACAAACCCTTGGCAGGGCACCAGCCCATAGCATTGCATACAATATGTAAATGCCAAATCAACCATGACCCAGAACTCCATGTGTCCATGTGGCTTCAGCACAAATTAAAATACTGATCTGAGCAAAATTTTTTTATGTTTTAAGTATTTACTATTGTATTTATTAACCTTTAGTATCTGTCATCCTCTAAACATATTTGCATATTTTCTCATTTTGCTAATTACTACCTTTCTATTTAAGAAGTATCATGCCTACACTCTTGAGAGTTGTTACAAAATAAATCTACCAGTGGAGCTACTGCTCTTTTTGAAACCATGTAAATATTACATGTTTACAATATTTGATCAAAGTGACATTGCAGTGGCAAGATCAAAGCATGTAGAAATACAAGCACAACTAGACTGATTTTCTGTTCCCGAAAATAAATAATGTAATTAAAACATGGAGTATCCCATCTGCAGTGTGCAAAATTTATAACACACTCTTGGTGCTCATAACCCTTTATAGTGGTGGATTATTCATGTACATAAACTATTTTTTAATAATTTTATGTCTGGCTATTATTAGGAGGCTTGCAATTTTGTTAAGATGTACTGTATACATTTGTTTTGAGAAAATGGTGGATGAAATATGCAGTTGTTTAATACTTTGCTTTTTAAAGCTTGAAGTGTTTCTTTAAAAATGCCAAATGAGCAAAAAAGTTGTCTTTAAATTGTCATGGAGATTTAATTTGTACAGAAAGTTTAAATATCAGTATACTGTAAATCAAAGAAAGCCATGTCCTCACACATAATATGTACTTACATTATAATATTGTGTCCATTTACTGACCTACAGATGATAAGTTGCTTCTTCTGGTTATGGTTAGTGAAATGTAGAGTCTAGCCTGGGACAATAGGATTACAACAGGAACCTAGATGGTTTGTCAGTCAATCACAAAGAAATTCAAACTCCAGCATGCACACCTAGGCGCACAACACGTCCTTTCAAACATGACTTTGGAAAGAAGTTAGAAGCAGAATACCAGAGAAAAAGCTACCTTCAGTACAGTAAGATCATTCATGCTCACCACAGAAGGCACTCCATCTGGAATACCAGGATCCAAACTCTGTTAAGTGGTAATGCTGCTGTTTCACTCTGTGCTGTCCACAAATATTATGAAAATAAAACAAGATGGAAATAGCATGTTACGTGTACCTTATGGAGGAAAAAGACAATATCAAGTTGGGAGAACAAATGTAGAAATGTTCATTTTTTAAATAATGTAAGGAGTCATTTTTTTAATGTGTAGATGCCACATGGGCTGAATGGGCATCCCGGCCAGAAGATGGGATGGTTCCTTACCCAGACAGGAGGCTCCTAACAGGCATCTAGGTATCCTGGCCAGGGAGGAAGAAGGGATCAGACACGGAAGGAAGGACCAAAAGGGATGGATGGGCAGCCCACTGAAAAGAAATGTTACTGGGGGGTTTTTATGTCCACCAGCACACTAGATGGCAGCGGCCCTGGATATTAGTGCCCAGTGGGAAGCCAGCAGTACATGCTGCTGTGTAGTCCGGCAGAGCGGCCCTGCTGTGGTCACTGGGTGCCGCAAGCGGGCGCTGCAGGGAGACAAGCTCCTTGCTATAATGGACTTTCACATGACCCAGAAGTGCTTCCATTGGACAGTCGCCCTGGCACTGGAAGTACTCTCGGGTCCATAATAAAAGGGACCGCACTCCCTCTTCCAGGCGAGTCAGAGCTGGGAGAACGTGGAGCAACACTTGGTTGGAGGAGGGTAGTGCAGTAGTGAGAAAAAGGTATTGTGGAGAGAGACTTATGTCTTTGTACTTTTTGCAAAGTTTGTGGAAGGTTTAATAAACCTTCCATTATTTGAACCCAGGACTCACTGTGTGTTCATGTTTGGGGATTTGGGCTCGCTGAAGCCACTGGTTCCACCACAAAGGTTAGGATTAGATCAGAAACAATATTAAAAAAATGATAAGAAACTAAAAAACAAGATAATTAGGCAAATATGTAAGGATGTAAAAAAACTCCAGCAAGTCACAACCCAGTAAACAGAGAACAAATAAACATAACGAAAATAAGCCAAGGGACAATTGAGTCTCTTGTAGCTTTTTGGAAAGTTTACCTCACTAAGAAAGGAGGTTGGAATTGAAGGAAGACAGAATCGATGAATGAAGATTATTATGTTGCTCTAACATCCATTTCCTTGCCTACATTGACATTATCAGTAGTTTACTGTGGTAAATTTATATTGAATACAACCCTGAAATTAGGCCTTTCACCTTACAGTGAAACATAATGGGGAAAAAGTGGCTACTTTAAAATCAAATTAACTGTTGACAGATTTTTCTAAGCCACAGAATGATACTCAGTGCTCGCACATAGATTAGGTGTCTGCTGTCGTCTATGGCGAATATTTATTAACAGGTCTTGGCTGCAAGGACACTGAAGCAGTTTTTGTTGTCTATTGCATGGGGGAAGGCAAATGAAAACATTAAAATCACTGAACCTTAGCTTTAGACACCTGAGGTTATGGGTCATTATTATTTTTGAACCAGAAATTGACAGAAAGACAGACAGACAACACCTTATTGATCCTTGAAGAAAAATGAACTTGCTCAAGCTGAAACATAACTTAAAAACATGGTGAAACTTAAAAACATGGTGTGAAACAGTACAAAACATCAAACTATTACATAATAGCAAAATTCAGAGCTATACACACAATGTAATACTAGCAAAGTCATAACAATATAAAGACATGTTGTTCCTATGGTAATGTATCCATTATAAATGCCTAGGGTGATGGCAGGCATGATGGAAGGAGGCTTTATTTAGCATCAAGACTCTTTTATTATTCCAAGACAACAGGTAAAATATGAAAGTATGAGCAGCATTATTCGTCATGGGTGGATTTTTCCATCATGTCTTTTCTGACACTGCCTTTTGTGATTCCATGTTCAATCCTGTAATGAACCTAACCTTTTCAATGAGTTTATTTGAAGTTTTTGGCAGCCCGTGAGCTACTGATATTCGCTTGGCAGATCACAGCAAAAATGGACACGTAGAACATCCCCAGTGGCTTGTCACACACATTAAAGGATTTGAGTTTCATTGGAAAGAAGTGTCTGGTCTTGCCCTTTTGTATACAACATTCCTCTGTTATCCACCCAATCCAGTCCATATTTCAGAAAGACCACCAGGTATTGATACCGTAAATACACACAATGTTCACCTTGTCACCAGTAATGGTAACTGATTAGAGTGGCTCCCTTGTATGCCAGGAGTCCACCACTAACTCATTTTTCTTTGTCATTTTTCATCTCCTGGAGTGTCACCCTTCATCATACGACAGAATTCTCCATAACATTTCTGTACATCTCCTCATTTTTGATGAAGTCATCACAGTTTGATTTAAAATTGTTAGTGTAAAGAGTCAAGAGAAAGGGAAACAGAACAGTCATCTCGTGCCTCAGTGTTTCTGATCGCCATCTTTTTTATACCATTCTGCTTCACAGACTTTATTCTCTTAATGGGACAGACCAGGTTTCAGAGCACTGACGGGGTTATCTATCTGCATTGTTTTCACCAAATAGTGTTAAAGATGCTAACTGCAGTGACAGATTTGTCTCAAAGGGAGCAGCCTCTGTGGCATATGTAGGTGAGAGCATCATATACGTAATTTATGTTTGACTATAAGACAAACTGTGGGGGATCTAGGTGGTCTCGAATCATGGGTTGCAGCTTTTTCAGCACCAGTCTTTGAAAGAGCCCAATGATGTGAAAAAAGCAAATAGCAAATGGTCTTTAGGATGAGGTTTTTAGGTTTTATCCACAAAGGCTTTCATATTCATACCATCCTCTGCAGTTTCAGAGAAAGGATAAAAGATATGCTTGTACTAATGCTCAACTGTTTCTCTAGCTTTCATTTCACTTGATCAGCCAAGACAGTCAGTCAGTCTGGGAAGGTGAGTAGGAGTGTAGACATCAGGGATGTCATCTGTGCAGAAAGGTAAGCTGTAGTAATAGAGCTGAATCTTCTCTATCTGACACATAAAAGCTAATTGTGTTAGTAGAGAACCTACCTGGTAGATGGGAGTCAAAAATGTGGAGAAAAAAAAACATGTTTCTCCTTCTAAAAGTTTTTCATCACCATCTGATTACTACTCTTTTTGTAGCTGGTAATGTTCTTCATTCAGCTTCTCATCTCCTACACACTGTTCTGCTGTAGGTTATACTCCAGCTTGTCTGCTTTATTAGAGTTGCTTTTTAGCACTGTTTATACCGGCTTATGTTCTTCCATAGCTCCATGCATGAAGGCACTTTCATTTTATTTAGTGACTTCTTCTCCTCCTTAGTAACCCTTTATTTTTGAAATAATGTACTTATTGGTCCCAGTTTGTCTTTTCCAAGCCATCCTAAACATCTTCAGTTGCTTTTTTCTACTTTCTCACAATTCTTTTGCAACACAATTATACTCTGATGTACAAAGCTAATCTATTCCTGAAAACACCTCTGTAAGATTCATTGTTGTAACGTGACAATATAATTACCATTAGAAAACATTTTAAATTATTCCCGGACACAAATATAACCCCATTCTTTGTTCAAATAATATATAAAATATATGAGAATTAACAGAATTAATGTACAAAGCATTAGTTATCAAAACAAATCCTAATAAAACCCTTTATTAAATGATGTTTAATAATTTGATTTACCTACTCTTTTCAGCTAAAGTTATACATTCAAAGGAATGGCCTTTTCATCTTTTTTGAGTTGTTTCAACTAATTCATTATCTTAGTTGTGGCCACAATGTTCAGGAACATGTGAGAAGAAATGCAAACTAGCTAGAAAAAAAAGGTACTGAAAGACTTTCTTAGTATGTGTAAATTTTTGCAATGTGATTAATAAAACAGACGAATCCTTTTATAGTAATAATTATGTAACACTTACGTTTACCCTGAATGTAGCTAAAAATGCTTTAAAAATTAAAATAACCATATTAATAAAAACAGGCAAATTAATAAATTGTGAAATAAGCTAATAAATCTTTAGAATGAATTAAAATCATTATGTATGTATCTGTGCAAACAGGCATTTTTAATTAATAAATGAAAGCTTTCTGAACAAGTCTCTATTAATTTTGCCATTTTCCACACTTCCTTATATTCATGTTATATCTCACAATTGAAAAACTATATAATCTCAAGGTCATTTAATTCTTCATTTGTCTTTCTGATTATCATTTATTCTTTCAATTTATAGTCTCTTCATGCTATATGTATATCATATTAAAATACAGTGGTGTTATATAATTCTGTCCAATAGGAGGACATTTATATTTAATGTATATTTCATTGCACATTTTTGTAGCAAAAGCAATTTACTTCTGATCTGATTATAATAGAACTCAGCAGACATTAAAGAATTATGTTTGTCACTTTTATTCATTTTGCTAATGACATCTTGTTCCAGCTTAATAAGAATTCTCTGAAATATATTAAGGAGAATTAATTTTGAATAAATGCTGTCCTCAATTAAGAACATTGCTTATGAAAGGTGAACCATAAACAAGATATGGCAACCCTTTATGAGTCTGTTAATATATATTATAGCTCTTTTGAAAATGTTCATGGAAGATATTCAAAAAATGATTGAGTCCTTTAAGAAGTCTTTGGACAGGCCCAAAGGTCTCTCGAAATCTCCTAACAAGTAACTGGTGTGACTTGTCTTTCCTTAAATTTGGAATCAGATACAACTGTTGCAAAGAGATGGGAATATGGAGCATTATTGACACATCTGAAGATTTTCAATTTCTAGCTGTGACTTACAGTTTGCATGTTTACATGGACTTTATTTGGGAACTCCAGTTTTCTATCACAGTTTAAAGTAATGCTGAAATGTTGGATAACTAATCTCGATTACCCTAATATGTGTGTGTATTTTGGGATGGACTGCCAGCTCAGATATGACTGGTTCTTGCTTTGGACCTTGTAGTACTGGCACAAGATTCAGTTTGCTGGAATCCTGGGTAAAATATTGAGACAGGATGGATGAATGATATAGACTCTAGTTCATAGTTCAATAAAAATGTGAAGTGGGCATTGGCAGCATCAAGATATCAACAAACTTTGGAAGAGAACTTGTACCTGTTGTACTGCACACTCCTGTCTATACTCTGTCATGCAAGCATGTCTGGGGACCACCATCCAGGCTCTGGTAAGGTAAGCAGTTCTACAAGTAGGCATGGAAACTAACATTGTCTTCTCCTTCCTCCTCCACAGCCAAGAAAAAATGCCCAAGAAAGACAACTGATTCTGCCCCACTGCCCAGAGAAAATCCTTCCCCTTCCAGTCTCAGCCCTATAAAGTCAGTCTTTTCCAGGAAGGTGGCCTCATATATCAAACTGACTCTAGCAAAGGACCGAGCTCCTGCAAGCCTACTCGAGTAATAAAAACCTTCAATTATTTGCTTTTCTTTGACTCATTGACTTGTTTGCTTACCCAACTACCCTTACAATTCACACTCTCTCATAATATGACAAATCTAGTATCATCAGAAAACCTAAACTAGGACAAATGTAGGTTTATCTAGAGAAAACCCAAATGGACATGGAAATAACAGTGTCTTTGCTAGGAGGCTCACTCATGTCTCTGTAAAGTCATTGTCCTAACAAGTGCATCAACATTCCACACATATCTAAAATAATTTTCATTAAATTAAAATCTAAAATATATTTCATAAATTTGTTAAAATAACAGTTATTATCAGACTCCTGTCAAAAACAAGGCACATGTTGTGTCTTGATGTGTTCAAATTCATTTGACATCTTTTCTTTGGTTTTGCCTTTTTTGTGAAATGGAGTCGTCTATGATGTCTATGGTGTATAAATCTATTTACCTTTGCTTAAAAAATATAAGAACTTAATCATAAGAATATATTATAAGTTATAAATCCTAATACTATCCCTTCTAGTTTTGGTATTATTTATTCAGTTTGTTTACTTTGCTTTACTGGCTGTTGCAGCACTCACAGGGCAGACCTATCGAACCAAGGTATAATAGATGTAATACATCAATACATTTGAGCTGAACAGCTTTAATTAGGCCTTCCCGGTCATTTCATCAATTCATTCTAGTACCACTGGGATTTGGCTAATACCATGCCTCCTGTAGTGCATGAGAATTACAACACTTCAGCAGGTTCTGCCAGTCACATCAGAAGGTTAGACAGTGAAATGCTAATTCATAGCTAAGTGTCTATTATTAAGCAGCATTGCCACCAGAATATTAACCTTTGGATGATGTCTCTAAAGCTGCTAAAAATATTTGCAAAACAAATATGCTTTGTTATTGGCTGTTCTAGTAAAGGAATAACCATCTTATTTTTTGTGGATGTTCTTCTCATTTTTAAATAATATCAGGATTAGGTATATTGATTGAATTCTCTATTTTTAAGAGAAAAATGGAATGCAGACCCTAAGTTGTTGTTTAATTTGGTGAATTTCACTTAAATGATTTAAACTTATAGCCACTGAAAATTATTAGTATACAGTATAAGATGTTATCCTCTCCAACAAATAATCTCATCACATAAATTGTCAGAAAAGCATTATTGTTTTAATCAAATGTCATTTTGCTTGCAGCAGTTCACCACATTTATATTTAGTAACATACTTGATGTTTAAATAAATATGGGTCTATGAATTAGAAAGCCAGCAGCATATATCTGAAGTTCTTGTATTATTCAGCCATTACCTTTCACTTTTCAATTGTTATACACAATATAGATGCAATTTAAATTCTGCCACAGTAACATATTCACTAAGAAAAGAAAGAAATAGAGACCTCCAAACTGTGCAGTGTCTTTAAAAGGTTACCTCTGTTTCTTCAGTTTCATATGCAAAGCAGGGCTCTCAAAGGGGACATTGCCTCTTAAGCATTCAGCACACACTTTGCCAAACCCTGTATTACACAGAGTAATGAGTGATGATTTCCCAGCTCACATTTGTATTCAATTGGCATTTTGTTATTCCTATTATTACCGAAGGCTGTTTGTCAAGCTCAGATATATTTAAAAAAGATAACCAAATGGCTGAGAGAGAGAGTGAAAGAACTAGCCAAGTGGATAGCAATCACATTTAGTAGCACATGTTTTATTCTTAGACATATTTAAGATGTATATCACAATTACACATCATTACTGCCACATATTTCCACTACAGATGGAATGGATATTTGAGTGTGGAAAAGGGTGAACTACACTATATCCATGTGGTGGGTTTTCCAGGGCTGGTTCCATTAGGATTTCACACAATGTGCAATCTGATCATAAGCAATTACCTGAACTACAGCAGGTGATATCTGCAACAGAGTTATAAAATGCTGCACAGCTTGATTTTTATTTGACAGAAACAAATATTAATGTTCCCTGAAACACTTGATTAATTAGCCAATGCAGCATGCTCAGAATAATGCCACATCCAATAAAGAGAAAATTACTATCAAAGCTACTGTGCTTGTAGTGAAGGTTTCAATGTGGTGTTAGGTAATGTACAAAAAAACTGCAATAGAATACTTTATACTGATGAGAAACTATGGGTCGTCTGTACTAGGCTACCAAAGTGAACATGTATTTTTAAAGAATACATTATAGATTT
Organism: Polypterus bichir lapradei; assembly: GCA_026402145.1. Classification (NCBI taxonomy): domain Eukaryota; kingdom Metazoa; phylum Chordata; class Cladistia; order Polypteriformes; family Polypteridae; genus Polypterus; species Polypterus bichir. Next base: position 1,074,350 of record JANRMT010062833.1, on the reverse strand, counting down.
TAATTCCTCAGGCCATCTAAGTTTTTAAATTTGGGTACCCACATTTAAAAACCAGGAATAAATATACTCTATTAATAAATATTATCTATGTGGCGACCTCTAACGGGAGCAACCAAAAGAAGAAATATTATCTATATAAGTACATTTGTAAACTGGTTTGTGTATGGGCTAGTCTGAGGGTCATCACACACAAAGCCTTTTGCTTATTTTGTTTGTTTGATAAATTTGATGTAGTACCACAATGTCTTTGTGCTTAATTCCACTTTTTTTACAATATATTTAAATATTAGGCTCCAATAAAAGAGGACAAAAATGTTCTGTTGCCTGTTGGGCTCACCCTTGTGGTACTTCAGCAAGTTGACTCACCACATTATATGACCTCAAATACTAATGAGAATTTTAATGATTGTTGCATGCTCGTAACTCCATTTTGAAAATGTCTAGGTGAATATCAGTCAGAAGCTGGCTTATTCTAGATTTTTATGAAAAGCTTTCAATGACTTCAGGTAAAAAAGAATGAGATCAGTCCTTTAGCATCTAATTGTTAAGGCAACATGCTAGAGCAGAGGTTATATTTGCTGCCTTATAGCACCTGAGTCCTAAATTTAAATTTACCTTTAATAAATAAGTTGGATGCACTGAATGAATTTCTTTCATTTTTCAAACTACTTCTTATGTTCAGTAATTGTCATTTTGTTCCAGGGGATCAGCTAAAAAGATTATCTACCCACAAAGGGGCAAGTCTACAGATTAGCAAGCAGTGGCAGCCTATGGCACTTGGCCTCCACAACACAACCAATCTCCCAGCCTGCAAAATAATTAAAAGTTTTATTCAGCAATATGTGACCATTCCACCTCTGCTCCTTAACTAGGCATGAACATTTCTATTAAAAAATGCTATTTATGTGCAAAAAGAAACAAACCCTTGCATACATCATAAGCCCGCGCATGTTGAAGCTGACATTATTCCTACAGAATCTGCTCAAATATAGAACATTAATATGCTGCTTTTAAGGGTGAGTAAGCAAATTTCTTTTTCTAAGTAATTTGTGAAGTTCAAGCTGAATGTATTCCGGGTTGTATTTCGTTATTAGTGTTGATCGGTGAAATTTGGCGAAGCATTTATCGTAGGTATTGTACAGCATTAAGCCAGAGCAGTCCTGACATTTGTCAATCTCACCTTGGCATCACAGATGACATGTATGTTAATTGGTGTAACTGCTTTCAGTTAAAAAAAGCAGCTTCATTTTTGTTAGCAGCACTTACTGCAATATGAGTGCAGTCAGCAGGACACTGCTGCAAATTTTTTTTTATATTGACCTCTACACTCGCATCATATGGAATCTGAATGTTGTGTCTTTTCGGCTGGTTTATGACTTCCAGCACAGCAGTCCTGATAGAACAGAAGCTTGACTGAGATATTCCTAACCTGCCAAACAGTTCCCTCTGGTAGGTTCCTATTGCCAGAAAACCAACTCTTTTTAAAACCTGGCAGTCGGTCTATCTCATACTGGGCCCAATTCAACACATGGTTCAAAAAGAATGGATCTTGGGAGCCTAAATTGGCTCATAAGTCAGTCATCATTATTGACATCATCATATTGGTCCCTAAAAACTTGTTCCCTTTATACATGTATATGACCATTTGTATTTCGTCAAGCAGTGACAAAGAAACATGATATTTATAGCTTTCTGTACGCAGGGAGTAAATCACACCTGATTTTTTACTTCATGCATTTATTGACAACAAATGATTGCATTGTTTTGTAAGAGAAGTAACTACAAGTAGCCTATATAAACTAAGGAAAGCACAATAAGTTCTTCAGTGCAAATACACAGCATTGAATCTCTTAAAATGCATTAACAAAAGAGTGTATATGTCCAATTTATCAGTTTTGACATTTAATATGTTTGTCACATCAGCACACATTATACTAATGGCTCAGTGATATGAATTATTATACGCCAGGCCTTATTTAGCTGGCTTTGATGCAATCCCATACTTGATCAAGGGTGTCTTCTTTCTCAGTTTACAAACAAGGTTGCATACGGTTGGGTCAGACATTTCAGGCAAAGTCATCATGGGTTTTTGTAGCGATCACAACTTTGATTAATGTGTATATTTTATATATATATATATATATATATACACACTGTATCTATAAAAAATTCAATGTCTGTCTGCTGTTGATGAGAGAACTGCTTAACGGCTTTAGATCAGGCTTTTTTCTATCATTTGTTTGAACATTCTGGTTGATTTTGTGACTTCTGTCATTGTTCTAAGTTCACTTGCAGGAGCGATTTGTTTGTGCTAATCCATGACAGAGGCTACGGGCCATGTGGAGGGGGAGGCGTGGTGTCAAGAGTGGGGAACTGGGCAGGGCCTTCCTCAGTCACGCATCAGCCTTGGACCTTACCATGCTTCCACATAGCTAGTGAATGACAGAACTACTTAACAGACTTAGATCAGGTTTTTTTCTATAATTTGCTTGAACATTCCAGTTGATTTTGCGCTAAGTATCATCATTCTCTTGCAGGAGCGGTATAGGAGCCAAGGGGATCGTTCTCTTGCAGGAGCGGTATATGGGCCAAGACGATGGGGAAGCCAGGCAAGGCCCTCCTTGCACACAAGCCAGCCTCTTTTCGAATTGGTCTGCCTAGTAGACAGCTAATA
>JANRMT010062833.1:983830-1071276 GCA_026402145.1 Polypterus bichir lapradei | reverse complement strand
TATATATATATATATATATATATATATATATATATATATATATATACTAGCAAAATACCCGCACTTCGCAGCGGAGAAGAAGTGTGTTAAAGAAGTTATGAAAAAGAAAAGGAAACATTTTAAAAATAATGTAACATTTGCTTTCTATTCGTTTGCATAAGCACAGTCCTTCACCAGCAATTATTTAATGTTAGCTCAGATCCGGCACTTAAAAGTTTCTGTCGCACTTTTGCTGAGTTTGTGGCAAACAATATTCTATCCCTGACCATCTCATTTTCATTTGCATAAGCACAGTCTTTCACCAGCAATTTTAACTTAGTTACAAAGTGATCTTCGTCATAGGCATGACAAACGCCAGCGGCAGCATGTCTATAAACTTAATTTAAACTTATGGTTTACACCGTGTTTTGTTTCCGCAGTAGCTGCACTTATGAATATGCTTGTATGCGTCACTCACTTCATATTCTTTTGCTGCCTTCTCAATTGTGTAATGCGTTTTTTGTTCAGCGCTCTTTTGAGCTCTTCCTTGTTCTCTACATACTGCGTTCACAGTCATTTCACGTGAGCCGCTCTCTTGTGTGATCTTGCAATGTCCACGGCTTTATTAAATGTTAGCTAAGACCCGGCACTTAAAAGTTTCTCTCGCACTTTCGCTGAGTTTGTGCCAAACACTAGACCATCTCATCTTCGTTTGCATAAGCACAGTCCTTCACCCGTGAATATTTACTTTATATGGGCAGGCACTCAATTACGTGGGAGGCGTGATGATGCGGGACGCAACTCCGCCTCACATGGCGACCAAGCTGCAGGCTATGGCCATATATATGGTCGAAAGTAGTAATAAGTCATAGTCATAAGTTCCAGTAATGACCGTTCCGCGTAGAATTTCAAAATGAAACCTGCCTAAATTTTATAAGTAAGCTGTAAGGAATGAGTCTGCCAAATTTCAGCCTTCAACCTACACGGGAAGTTGGAGAATTAGTGATGAGACAGTGAGTGCGTGAGTGAGTCAGTCAGTCAATCAGTAAGGGCTTTGCCTTTTATTAGTATAGATATATATATATATAAACTTGCATATGTCCTTCTATTATCCTTATGTTATGAATAAATGTATTTGGTTTATTGCAGCAAGCATGTATGGATTATTTTTTGAACGTTCAAACTACAACAAAGAAAGTAAAGGTATTTAATGTAAAATTTTGCCGAATTATGAACATTGTATAGATCACTACATGTTTCAGGTGTACTGGCTGGAAGGAGAAACACAGATACTTGGGTGTGCAGAAGTTAAAATCTTTTTATACTACATTAATTTGGCATCCCTTGGCATCCCTAGGTTGGCATTTTACTAGTTTTTTTATTTCATTTAATTACTGCCATTGCCAAAGTTAACACTGATAATTAATTAACTGATTGATTAACATCAGTCAATAAATTCTTCTTCTAACACCTCACACATCTGTTGCACTCTCTGGTACTTCCTGCACTGGTAATTTTCCCTAGGCAAGAATAGTAGTGTGCCAATCATGGTATGGTGTACTTATACAGTATTAAAACAATACTTTTATTATCTAATATCTGATATCTAGTTTCTACTTCATTATTTCTTAGAACTTGAACATAACTTAGGTGAAACTGGGTACTTATTTGCTTATTGACCTTTGGGCTTAGCAGTTACATGTGTGGGTGTTATTGGAATGACTGGCATCCTGATCTTAATCTAAGCCATTAATTAATTTTGGACATCTGCTAGCCATGAATTGATAACAGCAAATGCTGCTTTTTTTGAAACAAGGAATCTCACAAGTCTCTTGTTTTAACCAGATATAGACATTGAGGCTGAATTAACCTATTTAAGATTTTATCTCAGGTTATAATTGAATTTTGTGGCCAGAAGTTAGTTAGTTAAGCTGGTTGAATATACTGTATGACAAAAGAGACAAAAGCTTTCATTTGAGAAAATTATGATGCGACTAGCTAAAATAAAAAGTAGTCGTTGAAAGACTTCCATTATTTTTCTTGCAAGCATCCAATAAATAACATGGGATTAGTGTGGCAATTCCCAGAAGAGGAATTTTAAATTCCTCAAAGACCTCAAAGGAAGAGATAAGGGAAAAAAAATGTCACCAACTTATCCTTTAGCTTCACCATCCTTTTAGGAGGTGTACAATAAGTTCAGGCTTGTTTCAGTCATGTTCTTTGATTGAGTTCATTGTGATGGTAAATGTCTTAGTAACAATAAGGCTGCAGGAATACCAAATACTTTGGACATGGCAGATGGTGTGCTTTTGTATGCTGATTGATCTGAGCCCACAATAGTCTTTCCAGCATCATCAAACTATTTAGAAATGTCAAAGCTAAGACGACCACAAGGGATTTTATTAAATTATGGTGGCTCACTGTTTCTCTCCAAAGAACTATTATATACTGTATTAAAATTGAACTTGAGTGTTTTGTATGTCAAAGACAGAATTGTAATCAAAATGAAATATGTTGGAATGAAGTCTGTTGAGTGCATGATATTCTAGGCTCATAAAAACTCAGCATACAAACACATAGCTAAGATTTAAACACAAAACTCCCAAAAGAACACTGAATGTCACTAGATCAATAATTAAGGAAAAGGTTTTAAGATAAAGTATAAGCATGTGCAAACATGCTTTCCTTACTACTGACAGATATAGTGTGAAGGACAGCCGGGTCCCATGTCCGGCAGGGACGCCCCTGCTGCTTATGTTCCAGGGGAGCCACCACGGGCAGTCCAATATCTCCCCTGGACGCTTGGTGGCATCCTCCCTGGCCGACAGTGATTCCCCAACCACCTGCAGGGCTCCATGGGAGATGGAGTCCTCCACACCTTGGTTGGGGCCTGGGGTGGCCGCTAGGGGGGGCTGTCTGCTTCCAACAGCCCGGCTGGACGAGTCTTCAGCCCCACCCAGAAGTGCTATTAGGACCAGGTGGTCAATCACCTGGAACGCTTCCAGGTGGCCTATAAAAGGGCCCCGCCACCACCACTCGAGAAGCCAGAGTTGGGAGGAAAGAGACGAAGCTTGAGGAGGAGTGGTGGTAGTTGAAGAAAAGTGTGTTGTGGTTCAGTGTGTGGTATTTGGGACTGTGTATTGCCTGTGGGTCACGGGAAAGACGTGCGCCCACGGGTGAAGAAAAATAAAATCTGTGTGCATTTTATACGTGCCTCCGTGTCCTTCTGTGTCGGGTCAGGCACCTATATAGCACCTTTGTTACAATAGCCAACACACAAATTCATAAAAAAGATGAGAAGTTGTAAATAATAGACTTTTTTTAAATATTGCTTGCATACATTGCAGTTTCCAGTTATGAAGAGGTATTGCACTACTTAATCTTAATCTTCCTGAGAAAAGCATGTCATGGCACTGTCAGAGGATAACATCTGGGCATTGGATAATGGACTGATTCTATGATCTTGCACATAATCAAAGGATTTTACCAATTCTAGATATATTTGTTTTTGAATTTGGAGAAGGTGTTTGACCCTGCCAGAATTAGCAACTAAGAACAGCAAGTGAGAACTGTGTATTCATTATTAGCATTAATTTGTCTTTTTTGTTTTATGTGGAGTTTTGACTTCAATTTGGGTGTAGCTGAACTTTTGCCATTTTTATGATTCTCGGGAACAGGCTATAAGGGGCCAGGCAAGGGTTGGGGTTTAAAGGAACTTTTCCTGGTGTTTTCAGAAGGTACTTATTGGTGTCTTATTAAAATGTTAACTGTAGCAAACACTTGACTAATTCACATATATGATGGACTGCAGTATTTATTCACCCATCCACTATTGCACTGTACTTAATTCAATTCTTATGTATTTTTTAGCATCAGGTGCAAAGCAAAATCCATCTGTGGATTCAACACAGGTCCACCATTCTAAACACCCTATTTGTGTGAAATTGGACAGTTTTAAATTCAGTTCCCCATATCTATTAAATAATCCATAAGTGACATTTATTACAAATATTACAAACAACTCATATAACATTTTGTGGTTATTCTGTAGATAGGAGTCTCTCGCTACTCATACCAAATGGAGCAAGCAGGTTATGAAAGTTGTGTTTTTTGTAATAATAAATTAAAGATTTATTTCACGGTTTCAAATTTAGAATAAAACTTAAAGAAAACCTTAAGACTTTCTGTATCTTCCTAAGCCAATGTATATACTGTAATTTATATTAATGAAATGCTTCTGAATGTCATCACATGAACTTTAAATGATATAGACTTGCCCTTCTGGGAGTCAATTAAAAAGACTGTTTTGTTTAAAACAAAATGTACTTTGACCAGGAACATCTAATTCATCAGACTGTGCAACCTCTGAAACAGCAGGAGTAGAAGACAGAAAAAGGTGAAATAAAATATACATGGAGTATGTCAATATTTTCAGACAAATAATTCAGTTTTCAGACATATGTTAAATGATAATAAATGTTACATATTTTTAAGAAAAAAACAACAGTATTTTTATTCTTAGCCTAAATAATTTATTTGATTTTTTTTCTAAAATAACAACATGAGCTTTGATTAATAAAATCATAAAATACTTTCATAGTCATATTTTATTCTTGGTAGATTAAAAATGATAATAAACTAATGTAAGTTTTCTTGAAGTTTTTAATTGTGGAAAAACGGTTTAAAAATTCATTAAAAGCAGTTATGTTAATAATAAATGCAAAATTTCACTTTCAAATACTGTAAGTTACAAATGGTAAAAATAATCAGATACAAAGTCTGCCATCAATGGTGAATTTACATTGTATGGTTGTATGAAAATTCTGCATTGCAAAAATTCAATTATTTCTGTTAGAAAAAAAATTAGGATTCCCTGTTTTTCTTTGGAGCAATGGAAAATTATTACAGAAATGCCTGCAGTTTGATTGTAACTGAACACTACAGGGTCTGGGCAGGCTTAAAAATATTTTTTTTGAGCTGAAGCTAAAAGTCTTTGTTTTGTTGGTACAAGTAAAGCTAGAGAGCAAGCTGGGTAATATGAAAGAGATGACTTTTGAAGGTAAGAAAAGATTGGATTGTTCAAGGTGAGGTCATTAGTGGAATCCCTCACAAACCTATGCAACTATTTTTTACTGTATCTTTCTGTTAATATCTCTGTGTTATAATAAAAAATCTTGAAGAGAGATGAGATGTGACTTTCTCAGAGAGACACTTTCACTTCTTACGAGATGAGACTTTGTGCCAAGAGATTTAACCAATTATAAAAGTCAAAGAGTAGATGACAAAGTAGAACGTTGTAAAGAACTGAAAAACATTGGCACGATATACATGCAGAGCAGGTTAGAGATCGTGGAAGTACGAAAATTTGAAAGTCTCAAAAAAATTATAGTAAAGGTTGCATTAGCGCAAACAAACGGAAATTATTACTCGGTAAAATAACGGAACAGCGAAAAGAGATTGAATATATTGTTCAGATTTAAACTTTAAGTCGGAGACTTGTAAATCGTCTAATTCGTGTTGCCATCAGGGAACAGTAGTGTTTCTTCCGAATGAAGAGGCCTATCTGCGAGAATTAAAAGTTTTGTTGCTTGGGGAAAGTGAAATCGACATATGCGAGCGGCAGAGACGCGAAGTTGCTGGTGCATAGCGCAGGCAGGAGTGTTAACGAGTGAATGTCTTTCACTTTTAACTGAAACAGAATGTACAGCAGAAAAGGAAGTCACAGTGAAGTTTGCAAAATCCATCACTATGGGACTTGCAGTATTGTAGTAATCTGTTAAACTAACCATACTTCTTTGTTAAAAAGAAACACATATAAAAAGAATAGATAAATAACAGTAATGTATGCTGTTCTTGTTAATCATTTAGGTTAAATTCTGTTTTTCAAACCTGTTAATTCCAAATTTGACATCCTCCCTTGGTGGGCCTAGTTTAAGGCAAATTATATCTAAAACATTTTATGATGAGGCAAAATTGACCCATAGGAAGCAAGATCTTAAACAATGTAGAGGTTTATATTAACATATTTTCCTCCTCCAGGCAGTAAACAAAAGTAATAAATGTTATGGTTTGTAACCCTATAATGCAGTAGTGAGCCTGCTTCTTGAGTACTACCTGCAGTTCTGGTAAAAACACCACAGAAAAGATTTATCAGCAATGGAAGAACTACAAAGAGAGCAAATAACATACCACCCGTCTTAAAGCCATACTGTAAAGGCTAAGGGGATTAAAAATCACTACTCTTGATCAAGGTAGACTATATGAGGACCAAATTAACATCATAAATATTCTCAAAGACTTCAAGTCACAATTTGCTTTTAGTAACCTAGCAAATCACATACTCAGAGGATATTTACTTGAAGTGTATTCAAAACTTAAACTAGGAATAATTTCTTGAAGTAAAGGCTGGGGTGTGGGAATCTACAGAAAACCACAGAGCCATGTTTTTGAAGTACACACTGGATGAGAGCAAAACAAATTATCCTTAAAATTATGATGGGCTGATCTTTTTCTTCGTGTTCTTTAATTCTCATATTGTAAGACAATAATGTGCATTGAAGACAACCCTTGAAAATATATCCAGCACTTGTTATTAAATATCATTTAGGATGTCCTAAAGTGTAAATATACTTTTGGTTGTGAACATAAAGTAGAGTTTCTGTATTTATACTGATTTTATACAGGATGGACTAAAATCAATAATGAGGACAAATTATTTTTGTAACCATTATGAAATTACATAAATTACAAAAAGTTATTATATACTGTAGTTCATTTTAAGTTTTGCATACATACTTCACATCTTGCTTTCTGACCAACCTCCTTAAAAATATCTGCATTACTCTGTCAATAGCCAGGTCTGAAAAATCTTTATATTTTAAAATTTACATACATATTTCTCTTCTCTATAGTCAAATTATTAAAGCTTTCAAGACACTTTATACTATCAATTGAGCCAAGATTGATTTTATATGTTAATTTTTTTCAATATTTTCTTTAATGTTTGCTTCCCCTTTCATATTACATTTAGGAATTCATGTAATTCTGTTTCATTTAATATAAATTATCATAAAATTCCATTTCTGTTATTGTGTTCTCTATAACCTTCTGAGTCACCTTGAATTACATCTGCTAAATAAATACATAATAAGAATAAACTCCTTCCATGAGGAACTAAATTATTTCACTTAGTGTGCACCTGTGCTTCTTTAGTGTATACAGCATTTTACTGACAGAGCTTCATTTTCTACATCTTATCTGAAGGCCAACTACAGGGAGGTTAGGAGAATCATTCAAGGTAATAAAATGAGTCAGTGACTGGGCTGAGATATAACATAAAACCTCTGGAGAAAGACCTTGACGAGTACATAGCATATAAAAAAAACTTTTTAAGTAGAGTATTTGAGAGTATTTTTCAAATATTATTAAATAAATGCAATGCTATAAAACATTAATCATGTTGTCATACATGCTAAATTGTTGTTTAAACCTGTGTTCTGAGATGTAAAAATTTTACAGTGAAGAAAAACGTCACATATGTAATGATTTAGGAAACTGAAGGAAAAACATTACTTCTTTTGTCCTGTGGTTTATACCATACTTGTTTAACAGATTTTTAAGAAAAGAAAAATATTAATTTTTTTAATTAACATTCCATATGAATATAAGTATTTTTAGTGTCAAACATATCACATACACAGTACAGGAAATTCCAATAATGTTATCCAGTAGTATTTGCTATCCAGTCTAACTTTTGTGGCTTTCATTTATGAACTTCCACAAAATCTTTTAGTCATATATATATATATATAATATATATATTAATAGCAGACGTGTTGTGCGTAGTAGTATGGGTGCTAATTAACGTTATACCCTACGGACTACATGCACATCTGCCGTGTTAAGCCACCAAATGCATGGTGAATGCTGTACGGGTATGGGTATATTATCAGCTCTGTCCAAGTCCATTGTAATTTTACTTTATGTGACATGTCTATATGTGAAAATATTCAAATGTACAATAAGTTACGTTTCATTGAGTTCTAACATGCAGCTTTTGTATAATTTACGTATGAAGTTTTCTTAAAATGTTAGTGTTTCTTTTAAGTCAGGTGTGATGTGGCAGTTTTTGGAATTATTGGTCCATACTTCTTCCAAGAAAGCAATAAAACAGTAACTGCTGGTGCTTATGTGCTTTTTAAAAGATGAAAATCAATTACACAAATTGTCACGCCACTTTTACAGTCACGAAGATTACTCATTTTACTCATTCCATTTGGCCACAACATTTACATTTGGAAAACAACAAATTATGGTTCCAGTAAGGTGGAGATACATTCTGCACTGCTTGGGTCAGCAAGAATATTTTATGAGAGTTATTTCCTAGGGCCTCATATATAACAGCGTGCATAGAATTCACACTAAAACATGGCGTAAGGAAAAAAGCGGAAATGTGCGTACGCACAAAAAAATCCAGATGCATAAATCTGTGCGTTCGCCAACTTCCACATTCTTCTGCTCCATAAATCCCAATCAGCATGAAAAGTAACACACATGCACGCACCTGCTGCCACTCCCTAAACTCCTCCCAGAATTACGCCTCTTTGAATATGCAAATCAATATAAATAGCTGTTAAGCTCAGCGTTCTGTGAAAAGGCAATAACAAAAGCACTGGGGGAAATAAAAGAATTTCACCGAATACCAAGAGGAGGCAAAGAAAAACGTACTATTTGTTGGTTTAAACAGTGGTATAAACAAAAAAAAGGAAGTTGGTTGAGTGACATAGAGTGTCAGCGAAACTCGAAAGCTCACGTTCACAAAGTCACACAGTACCCGAAATAAAAAAGAAGTTGTCAGATATCAAAGTCGCCATGAAAAGGTGAGTTGTAGCCCACCATCTGAGTGTCATATGAAAGATTATTAGGGAACTTTAATCTCGAAATTTCTACTTTAATCACGTAATTTATTTTGTCATTAAAGTAGAACATCATAAACTTCATCTTAAAATCGTTTAATTTACTAGTCTCTCAAATCCCATTGTAACTAAAGTAGCACGTTAAATGCTTTGTTTTTTATTTGATCTTCTACGTGCTCTATGTGTGTGAATAACTATGTGCTTCCGGGCTTTCTCTTTCTCCTACAGGACACAGAATCCATTACATTCGAGATATTAAAGCTCTCTGAATAATTAAAATACTGAGATGTATACTTGATATCATTTTCATGATGATAGGACTAAAAGCATGTTATTAAACATGGGAACACAATGGCACAGTGATTGTTCATACCTCACGAAGATGCTTGCTACGCCGTGCGCAACCTTCGATGAAATAATTTATTGCAGCAGTACTGTCTCTTTCAAATGTACTAACCCCCAATTCCTGTCCTTACTTTTCTTTCTCCAAATACACAATCGCCACACAATCAGCTCTGTAATAGACGTTAAGTCATCTGTAAGCTTTGAACACTGATTCTTCAAAACTTTTAAGGAACATTGAAATATCTTTGTAGTACATGTTTAATTATTCTATCCATCTATCCTTCCAGTGTCACGCCAGCCCTAGCAAGCATACAGTACAAGGCAGGAACAATCCGTGAACGGAGCGCCAGCTCCTTGCTAGTGCTGCGGCACCGTGTCCTCATATGTTTAATTATTAACAGTCTAGATTATTTAAATGATGTTACAGTTTTATCTGTATAATAAACATATTTTGCTGCATTTCATCTTAAAAATATCATTATCATATGTAAATACACGCTTTATAAAGTGGCTCAAGTTGTGCAATATTATAACTGTATCGCAAGTTTACAGTGAGGTAATTGAACTTATAAGTACCAACAGTTCTACAAGGAGCACTTGATGGACTGATTGAGTGTGTTTATAGTTCTTGGGATGAAACTGTTTCTGAACCGCGAAGATAGGCTCTGAAGCGTTTGCCATGTGACAGCAGTTCAATAGACAGCATGGCTGAGGCAGCGTGTGCTTGATGCTGTATACTGTTAATGCTCTTTCCAATCAGCTGCAGTAGAGCTGTGATTCCCCACTGAGATACAGTGATATAAATACTCCGAGTGGTGCAGTGAGAGTAATATGGAAGAAAATGATACACTGTGGCAACCCCTAACGGGAGCAGCTGAAAGAAGAAGAAGGTGCAGTGAGAGTAACATCGCTAAAGCAGCTATGGTATTTAGAATAGTTTGACCATTCTGTGGACCATTATATTGTTACAGGTTAATTACAATCAGATGCATTAAACTAATAAACAATATACGGTTAATTTCAGTGTATTTATAAAGCCGCGTCAGGAATTTAGATCTAAAAAAGAAAGGGAAACCACACTGGAACAGTAGCACTGCTTTGACACTGGGTGCAGCCAGTTTGAAAAACTAAGCGGAGAACTTGCGTACGCCAAGCATTTAGCTACCATGAAAATGTGCATGGCTTTACGTCAAGTTTAGGTTTTATACATCGCGATTTGAGCATGGAAACGGGCTTATGCAACATTTTTGTGCGTACGCACCATTTATAAATGAGCCCCCTGGTCAATACGGTGACATTGCTTCATTGCTTTTTTATAAGTATATATAAAAGAAAGTGTTAATAGCAAAAAGACACGGACAATTCAAGAACTGATAAATACAGTGGGATGCAAAAGTTTGGGCAACCTTGTTAATAGTCATTATTTTCCTGTATAAATCGTTGGTTGTGTCAGTTAAATATATCATATAGGAGACACACACAGTGATATTTGAGAAGTGAAATGAAGTTTATTGGATTTACAGAAAGTGTGCAATAATTGTTCAAACAAAATCAGGCAGGTGCATAAATTTAGGCACCACAAAAAAGAAATGAAATCAATATTTAGTAGATCCGCCTTTTGCAGAAATTACAGCCTCTAAACGCTTCCTGTAGGTTCCAATGAGAGTCTGGATTGTGGTTGAAGGTATTTTGGACCATTCCTCTTTACAAAACATCTCTAGTTCATTCAGGTTTGATGGCTTCCGAGCATGGACAGCTCTCTTTAACTCACACCACTGATTTTCAATTATATTCAGGTCTGGGGACTGAGATGGCCATTCCAGAACGTTGTACTTGTTCCTCTGCATGAATGCCTTAGTGGATTGTGAGCAGTGTTTCGGGTCGTTGTCTTGTTGAAAGATCCAGCCCCGGCGCAGCTTCAGCTTTGTCAGTGATTCCTGGACATTGGTCTCCAGAATCTGCTGATACTGAGTGGAATCCATGCGTCCCTCAACTTTGACAAGATTCCCAGTCCCTGCACTGGCCACACAGCCCCACAGCATGATGGAACCACCACCATATTTTACTGTAGGTAGCAGGTGTTTTTCTTGGAATGCTGTGTTCTTTTTCCTCCATGCATAACGCCCCTTGTTATGCCCAAATAACTCAATTTTAGTTTCATCAGTCCACAGCACCTTATTCCAAAATGAAGCTGGCTTGTCCAAATGTGCTTGAGCATACCTCAAGCGGCTCTGTTTGTGCTGTGGGCGGAGAAAAGGCTTCCTCTGCATCACTCTCGCATACAGCATCTCCTTGTGTAAAGTACGCCGAATGGTTGAACGATGCACAGTGACTCCATCTGCTGCAAGATGATGTTGTAGGTCTTTGGTGCTGGTCTGTGGGTTGACTCTGACTGTTCTCACCATTCGTCGCTTCTGTCTATCCGAAATCTTTCTTGGTCTGCCACTTCGAGCCTTAACTTGAACTGAGCCTGTGGTCTTCCATTTCCTCAATATGTTCCTAACTGTGGAAACAGACAGCTTAAATCTCTGGGACAGCTTTCTGTATCCTTCCCCTAAACCATGATGGTGAACAATCTTTGTCTTCAGGTCATTTGGGAGTTGTTTTGTGACCCCCATGTTGCTACTCTTCAGAGAAAATTAAAGGAGGAGGGAAACTTACAATTGACCCCCTTAAATACTCTTTCTCATTATAGGATTCACCTGTGTATGTAGGTCAGGGGTCACTGAGCTTACCAAGCCAGTTTGAGTTCCAATAATTAGTTCTAAAACTTTTGGAATCAATAAAATGACAACGGTGCCCAAATTTATGCACCTGCCTGATTTTGTTTGAACAATTATTGCACACTTTCTGTAAATCCAATAAACTTCATTTCATTTTTCAAATATCACTGTGTGTGTCTCCTATATGATATATTTAATTGACATTTTTTATCGTAACAACCAACGATTTATACAGGAAAATAATGACTATTAACAAGGTTGCCCAAACTTTTGCATCCCACTGTATCACTGATGACGAAACTAGTGCAGTATACAGTATAATAATATCCTCCTAACTATTTTAAACACTTGTATACCTGTTTAGAAGAATATGATTTTATGGGTGGAGCTTATTTGAAAAATGTTATTTTTAAAATATGTTATGGAAGGGAAAGTAAATAAACTTCATTGATTCATGATTTTTTCATATAACTCAATACAACCATACATAGCTGTTTCAAAGACTGTTATGCTGCACCTGATATAAAGAACTGAAAGTTTACCTAGTTCCCTATGTCCAAGTAGGTTTCTTCTGGGTGATCCAGTTTCCTCTCAAATTCTAAAGACATGCAGGTTAGGTGACTGGTGATTCTACATAGGCTATGATATGTGCCTGTGTGTGCTCAGCCTGCGATGGGCTGGCGCCCTGTCCAGGGATTGTTCCTGCCTTGCCTTGTGCCCAATGCTTGCCTAGGACAGGTTTAAGCTTTTCTGTAACTTTGGTCAGGATAACCGGGTTTGGAAGATGAATGGATGGATGGAAATTTATCTAATCTTTTATCTGGATGTTCTTTCATATTTAACATAATACAAGTTAAAGCAGTAATTTGCAAGCAATGGATGTGCTCAATGTGAAGTTTTAGCATTCTGCACTTTAAAGAGTACGTAAACATAAACTGGCAGGTTAACTGGACTTTAAAGAAGTGGTTCATAAATTAGTGTCTAAATGAAATGTTTATTACAAATATAGTGAAGCCACAGTAAAAATTACTGGGTGGAATAAGGTTCCTAAAAACAAATAGATGGTTAACATACAGTACTTTAAAAGGTTGCATTCTGATATTTTAATTCATAATGCAGTGAGTGCAAACCAAAACAGAATAATGGACAACTGAGCTCACAGCAGCTGACTGCAGAGTGTCTGATTTAAAGTGAATACGGTAAAAACTAAATATGTGTAATGTACTATACTCTAAACTAATATAATAGTCTCAGTCCACTTAATCTAGTTATGTGTCAGGCATTAAGTTATCCATGGCTGGAAGACTGGAACTAGCTCTGGACAAGGTACCAATCCTACCAAACCAAGGGCCTACGCTTGCAGACACCCACAATGAGCCAATCTGGAATCATCAGGTAGCCGAACATGTGTGTTTTTGGTGATTTGGGAGAAAAAACTGAGTACTGCCATGAAAACCCACATAAACACAGGGAAAACGTACAAACTCTGCATGGGCAACAGTCAGCCACAGGCTTGAATCAAGGTTTTTGAGTTCATCTGCTCCCGCTATAACAAATAATTTTGTTTGAATCATCTCTTGAGTTGTGTCCTTGTTCATTACTAACTTTATGGGGCAGAGGTTACTGTTATTAACGCAACAGTATAACCATATGCCATGTCACAAAGTACATGCAGTATAGTTACCAAATGGTTCTGTGAACATAACAGTGAGTTTTCATTGCTTAAGCAGCCAAGATAATCCCCTGATAAAAACAATTATGAAGCATTTAAGGTAGTGTGATGAATTAAGATCACAAACGAACATAAAGATTTGGGGATTAGCCCCTTATATTGTTTTACAGCGATTTGTTGGTCCAAATTGAGTTGAATAAAGATCAAAACATTTGACAGACAGGTACAGTATGGCTGGGATTTTATACAGCAGGTAAAATGGCCTCCAGTGGTGATGTGGCAGGAAGTGACGTCATCATCGTGTGATGGGAAGTGACGTTATTCGTGTTGGACGGAAGTGGCGTCATCATTGCAAGACCGGAAGTGGCGTCACTCGGGCTGGACGGAAGTGACGTCATCATTGCAAGACCGGAAGTGGGGTATGTAGTGGTGTTGTTTTCCAGGGAGTAGTTTGTTGATGATGATAATGGTTTATTTATCTTCTTTTGTTCTACAAGATCAGAGAGAGAGGCATTATTACCACAAAACAACCGATGGTAATTCACTCACATCAGGGCTTGTTGACTGTCTCCTAAGCGCACGTGTGTGATAGTAGACAATATGATTTACATCAAGACTTTGGAGCAACTAAGTACAACATTATGCATTATGCACAATGCATCCAGCATCTTTAAGAAAAAGTATTCAGACAAATTCATGCTGTTCTGAAGTTCTGAAAGGTTCTGTTCAAAAAACTGTCACAACACAGAATTACATTTTTTGATATTAGAAAAGCATTGAAGAAAAAAATAAGATATAATCATTTTTCTGCCAAATTGTTGTATCTAAAACTAATGAAAGCAATGACGCAAAGTGACCAGAGGCCTCATGTATAAACGGTGCATATGCACAAAAATGTTGCATACTCCCATTTCCACGCTCAAATCGTGATGTTTAAAATCGAAACTTGGCATAAAGCCACTCACACCCTGGCGTACGAAAGTTCTTAACTCGGTTTTGCAAACTGGCGGCATATACACTGAAATTAACCGCATAATGTTTATTAGTTTAATGCATCTGATTGCAATTAACCTGTAACAATATAATGGTCCACAGAATAGCCAAACTACTCCAAATACCATAGCTGCTTTAGCGGTGTTACTCTCACTGCACCTTCTTCTTCTTCTTCTTTCCGCGGCTCCCATTAGGGGTTGCCACAGCGGATCATCTTTTTCCACGTTACTCTCACTGCACCACTTGGAGTATTTATATCACTGTATCTGAGTGGGGAATCACAGCTCTACAGCAGCTGATCAGAAAGAGAATTATCGGTATACAGCATAAGCACATACTGCCTCAGCCATGCTGCCTATCTGAACTCATCTCATATGCCAAATGCTTCAGAGCATTTCCTGTACTGACCTAGCGGTTCAGAAACAGTTTCATTCCAAGAACTATAAACGCAAACAATCAATCCATCAAGTGCTCCTTGTAGAACAGTTTGTACTTATAAGTACAATTACCTCACTGTAAACTTGCGATACAGTTATAATATTGCACAACCTGAGCTACTTTAGCGTGTATTTACATATTATGACGATATAATTTTTAAGATGAAATGCAGCAAAATATGTTTATTATATTATACAGATAAAACTTTAACTTCATTTAAATAATCTATATTGTTAATAATTAAACATGTGAGGAGATGGTGTGGCAGCGCTAGCAAGGAGCTGGTGCTCCATTCACGGATTGTTCCTGCCTCGCGCTATATTCTTGCTGGGGTTGGCACGATACTGAAAAGGATAGATGGATAGAATAATTAAACATGTACTACGAAGATATTTCAATGTTCCTTAAAAGTTTTGAAGAATCGTCGTTCTCAGCTTACAGATGGCTTTACATCTATTACAGAGGTGACTGTGTGGTGATTAGGTATTTGGAGAAAGGAAACCAAGGAGAGGAATTGGAGATTAGTACGTTTAAAAGAGACAGTACTGCTGCAATAAATTATTTCATCGAAGGTCACGCATGGTGCAGCAAGCATCTTGCGTGGGGTATGAACAATCTCTGGACGAGGCGCCAGCTCGTCACTATCACTGCGCCACCATGTTCCCATGTTTAATACATGCTTTAAATACTGAGATGTATACTTGATATTACTTTCATGATGATAGGAATTAAATTATTCAGAGAGCTGTAATATCATGAATGTAATGGATTCTGTGTCCTGTCGGAGGAAGAGAAAGCCCATTTAAGAAGCACATAGTGATTCACACACATAGAGCACATAGAAGAACACATACAAAACAAAGCATTTAACGTGCTACTTTAGTTACAATTGTATTTGAGAAACTAGTAAATTAAATAATTTTTAAGATTAAGTTTATGGTGTTCTACTTTAATGACAAAATAAACTACGTGATTAAAGTGGAAATTTCAGATTAAAGTTGACATTTCAAGCTTTTTTCCCACTGTGTCCCTATTTTTTTTTCTTCATTTCTCTGTACCCTAATAATCTTTCATATGACACTCAGACGGTGGGCTACAACTCGCCTTTTCATGGCGACTTTGATATCTGACAACTTTTTTATTTCGGCACTGTGCGACTTTGTGAACTTGAGCTTTCGAGTTTCTCTGTCACTCGATCAACTTCCTTTTGTTGTTTATACCACTGTTGAAACCAACAAATAGTATGTTTTTCCTTGCCTCCTTTTGGTATTCTCTGAAATTCTTCTATTTACCCCCGTGCTTTTGCCATTGCCTTTTCAGAGAACGCTCAGCTTAACAGCTATTTATATTGATTTGCATATTCAAAGAGGCATAATTCTGGGAGGAGTTTGGAGTGGGGCAGCAGGCGTGTGCACGCACGTTACTTTTCACACTGACTGGGATTTATGGAGCGGAAGAACGTGGGAGTTGGCGAACGCACAGATTTATGCATCTGGATTTTTTTGTGTGTATGAACGTTTCCGCTTATGTCCGTACACCATGTTTTAGTATGAAGTCTACGCACGCCGTTATGTATGACGCCCCAGGTAAGAACTGGAGTAGGACTGGATTCATGTGAAGCAGCATTGCACTCTATCTGCATTCTAACCTGCTATTTTAAATATATTTCTGTTTAAATTTTTTATTAAACTTCTGCAGTGGGTACTAGATATGACACAATATATTTTTTATGGATATCCCGCTAGGGCTTTATTTTTTCCATATTTCATTATTTTTCAAATCGCAGTTTAAATGTGTATGGGACTGAGGCCTGCTGAGATGATACAAACTATCTTTCTGTCATAACATAATAAATAATTGTTTTGTTTTGTTCTTTTTGATTATGAGATGGTCTCAGAGTAGTTGCTGAGTGTTTTTAAATACCGATCTGCTCATACTGCTGTATTGTAAACTCATGATTAACCACCCTTCTTTTTAAAGTTTTATTCATTTACTTTTTAAAGTTTCATCCACTAAAGCATTGATTCAGAATATCTGGTTCATGCTGTGGTCCATTGTGTGTCTAACTCAACAGGAAAGTCTGGAAGGTGCTGTCTATGTTATTTTTGTTGTAAGGTAAAAGCAAAGTTGTAATAAGAGTTGAGAATTTTTACTTTTGTATAAATGGATGTTTGGTAATATAGTCAAATATTTGCTATTGACTAAAACCCTGATTCGGATTCGATGATATTTAGAATGTTGAAAATTTTTCATTTTATCATGGCATCTATATGTGTATCTGTGGAAAGTTGAAATTGATTTTCATGTCTAAAATTGCAATTTTTGTCAGAAAATGATTTAGTTGTTTGCATTGTTTAGAGCTCCTGGATTCCCCTATCCTTCAAAAATGGTTTGACCTGTGTCCAGTGATAAGTACAGTAGAAATTGTCGAATATAACCATGATTTTTGCAATCTGCTGTGTTTAGTCATGGGACCAAGCCTATTGATTTGAAAAATTTTTGCATGAGTAGTTTCTGATACATTGTAATTTATTTAAATATAGAGGTATGCATACACACACTCATTCACTAAGAGACATTTACAAGTGAAGATATGTGACAATTTGTTTGACTTAACAGAGCATATGCTGGATTGTGAAAAGAAAGAAATGAATACAAAATATAGGAATAGGCACCAGCTCTGTAGGGGCCCTGGAGCTTGAGCACTACCATAAATTAAAAAATATAAAAATGCTACACAACCCACATATATTAATCATGCTCTGTTGTTATGTAACTTTTAAAAATGCTGTTTTGTTTACCAATTAAAAAAGTCTACAAACTCAACTAAAAGGACAATACCAGTCTACTATTATTTCTCGTTGTAAACCTGTCTATTGAGTTATTGGTATGAGGGGTTAGGAAACTGATCAAACTTTTATATGGGCTTACGAATAAACTGGAAAATGTTTACAGTACAAAACTGTTCAGATCAAATGATGGCACAAGGGGAACAAAATGATATATAAAACCAATAATACAGTGCATCCTGTAATGGACCTCAGGAAGAATGGAAAACAAGCATATATAGATTTTTTTAAAACAAAAATAGTGATAAAACATTTAACATAACAGAACACACAAAGTAGATACTCTCACAGTAAAATGTCTAAATAAATCCACACATAGACACAAATGTACACAATCTTGTGCAACACAGCTCACATCAGTCCTGACCAATCAGATCAAGCCCAGCACCCAAATCAGGTTCAGAGCTGCTCTTTCCTTCTGCCACAATCAAACAGCAATTGACCTCATTGAAAAAACAAAAAGGTATAAATTCACTTGTGATTGGGTCGATCAAGTCACATACTGAGATGGTAAGAAATAAACAGCAGCACTGTGTATTGAGCCGACCAATTTGACATCCTCTCATCTTACAACACGCAGGTCAGGCTTTAAAGAGATCTCACTGAAGTCTTTTTTTGGTCATCATGCTGACAATGAAGACACATTTCAATATGCAGATATACTGTAATTATTCAGACTAAATTATACCTGGATTCAATGCAGAACTTATGATAGTGACAGGTGTAAAAACAGGGTTTATGTTTGAAAAGTATGGCTGTTATTTGTATTGAGTTGTGCAGAGTTTTGTGATTATCGCACTGTACACTGTGGTGTAAGCATAATTAGGATGTGACATTTAGTTATTAGAGCTTATTTCAATGAACAAGAGCAGGGCAAAAAAGGATGAAAATGTAGATAAGTCTGACATGAGGAGAGACACAAATACTACAGAAAGTACAGCTTTAGGCAAAAACAATACATTAAGCAGCCTCCCCAAAGTGCAACAAGGTTTGAAAATCAGGGAGAAAGAATGTGGTAGGCTTGATTATAATAATTTCAAACTTATGTAGGCTTTTATGGATATTTATCTATGAAATGTGCACCCCAACAAATGTAAGATGTTGGTGCCAATCGCCAGAATAGATCTGTAAAGATCAACATGGACCCAGACATTAAGCCATCTCGTACCAATCTATGTAGCAATGCAGCTTTTTTACTTAATGTGAACCAATTTGTTTAGTTTTAGTTTCACTTTAAATATTATTTAGGTTGTTCACTTGATTCAATACCCTGTTCATTTTTGTCTACGTTTATTTGTGTGCATAATAAATATTGAGTAATTTTAATGTAATTGATTTTATATTATTGTGTAGTTCATTTTTTTTTTTTTTTATTAATTTTATTACAATCCATTCAAAGCAATCAAGCTTTTACAAAGAGAAAAATTAAGAACAGATCGATCCCACCCCTGAGAGAGAGAGCAAGCCAAACGGCGTTAAATTTAAGGCTTGTAAACATACCTAAATTAATAAATTCTCTGTGCCTTATGAACTTATTTTAAAATATTACTGATTAGATCCTGCCATGTTTTGAAAAAAGTCTGTACGGATCCTCTAACTGAGTATTTGATTTTTTCCAACTTCAAATAATATAACACATCGGTTTCCCACTGACTTAAAAGAGGAGAGTTTGGGTTCTTCCAGTTTATGAGAATAAGTCTACGTGCCAAAAGTGTAGTGAATGCAATCACAATTTGTTTGTCTTCTTCCGCTTTAAACCCATCTGGAAGAACACCAAACACAGCTGTTAATGGGTTTGGAGGGATTGTGAGTCCAAGGCTATCTGAAAGGTAATTAAAAATGTTTGTCCAGAATAATGTTAATTTGGTGCAGGCCCAGAACATATGACCCAGTGAGGCTGGGACTTGGGTGCAACGTTCACAGGTTGGATCATGTCCTGGGAACATTTTGGAGAGTTTTAGTCGAGACAGATGTGCTCGATATATAATTTTGAGTTGTATAATTGTATGCTTTGCGCATATGGTGCTCGAGTGAATTCTCTGCATTGCTACTTTCCACTCCTTTTCTGATATATTAATTGAAAGATCTTTTTCCCAGTGTCTTCTTGGATCTTTGAAAGGGAGGGATTGTAAAATGATTTTATATATTGTAGAGATGGAGTCTTAAGTCCTTGAGATTGAGCAATATTTTTTCCAGCATGGATGAGGGTGCAAGATGAGGAAAATCTGGAAGGTTTTGTTTAACAAAGTTTCTGATTTGAAGATAGTGAAAGAAATGTGTAGCTGGAATGTTAAATTTGGAATGTAATTGCTCATAGGATGCAAAGACGTTGTCTATATAAAGATCTCTAAGCAAGTTAATTCCAAATTTTTTCCAAATATTAAAAACTGCATATGTTTGTGAAGGTTGAAAGAGGTGGTTCTCTTGCAGGGGTGCCACAGATAGAAGCTTCTCAGTCTTAAAATGCTTTCTACATTGGTTCCAGATTCTAAGTGAGTGGAGCACAATTGGGTTATTAGTGTATTGCCGATAACGTGTGTTTATTGGAGCACAGAGTAAGGAATACAAAGAAGTACTGCAGGATTTTACTTCTATTGCGGACCAAGCCTGTGTATGTTCTTCTATTTGTGTCCAGGTTCTTATCGCCTGTATATTTGCTGCCCAGTAATAAAACTGGAAGTTAGGTAGAGCCATGCCGCCTTCTGCCTTTTGTCTTTGTAAGGTCGCTCTTTTGATGCGTGGATGTTTTGAATTCCAAATAAATAAGGTTATTGTCGAATCTAATTGCCTAAAAAATGATTTATTAATGTATATTGGGATGTTTTGAAATAAAAAAAGGAGTTTAGGAAGAATATTCATCTTAACAGTGTTAATTCTTCCAGCTAGTGTGAGATGAAGGGTTGACCATCTATGCAAGTCTTGTTTAATTTTTTCCATGCAAACGGCGAAATTTTGTTGATATAGAGCTTTATGTTTACTTGTGATGTTTACCCCTAGGTATTTAAACTGTTCTGCAATGATAAAAGGTAGGGTATCTAATCTAATATTATATGCTTGAGAGTTCACTGGAAAGAGTACACTTTTATTCAGATTAATTTTGAGACCAGAGATCTTGTGAAATTCTGTGAGTGCTGCTAAGACTGCAGGCACAGAATTTTCTGGGTCTGATATATACAGTACCATGTCATCTGCATATAATGAGATTTTCTGTTCCAGTCCTTCTCTGCTAATCCCCTTTATCTGATCAGTATTTCGACAATGTATTGCCAGTGGTTCAATGGCAATCGCAAACAGCAGCGGTGACAAGGGGCATCCTTGTCTAGTGCCACGTTCTAGTTTAAAGTAGTCTGAGCAAATGTTGTTGATGCAAACTGAAGCTTCTGGGTTAGTATACAGTAATTTAATCCATGCACAGATGTTTGGGCCAAACCCAAACTTCTCCAATATAGTAAAAAGGTATTTCCATTCAATCATGTCGAATGCTTTTTCTGCATCCAATGATAACAATATTTCTGGGGTGTTTGATTTAGTTGGTGAGTATATTACATTAAACAGGCATCGAAGATTGGAAGATAAGTGCCGGCCCCTAATAAATCCAGTTTGGTCTTGTGATATTACCGAGGGGAGCACTTTCTCCATCCTTTTGGCTAAGATTTTAGAGAGTATTTTAACGTCGTTATTCAGAAGTGAAATTGGTCTGTATGATGCACATTGTAATAAGTCCTTATTTTGTTTTGGAAAGACAGTGATTAGTGCTTGGCGAAAGGTTTGTGGAAGAGATTGGTTATCTCTGGCTTCTGTAAATGTTGCTAATAAGAGGGGAGCTAGCTGAGCGGAGAATTTCTTGTAAAATTCTGCTGGGTAACCATCAGGGCCTGCTGCTTTCCCGCCTTGGAGTGATTTTATAGCATCTAGTAATTCTGATAACGTCAGAGGTTTATCAAGTTCCTCCGCACTAAAAGCGTCTATTTGTGGTATCTGTAATGTATCCAGAAATACATTAGATTGTGTATTGTCTTCCTTAAACTCAGTAGTATATAGGGATTTATAGTAGTCTCTGAAAGTGTGCATTATATTTTGGTGTTCGACGATTTTATCTCCGCTCGTACTAGTGATTACCGAGATTGCGTTGCGCACTTCTTGCTTGTGAATTTGTTGAGCTAAAAGCTTATTAGCTTTCTCCCCATGTTCATAGTAATGATGTCTGGATTTGTAAATTAGTTGTTCAGTTTCTTTAGTTGTCAAGAGGTTTAATTCCGAATGTAGAGCCTGCCTTCCCCTATGTAGAGTCTCGCTTGGTAGTCTGGCATGTTCTTCATCTATTTTAGTAATTTCGCTTTTTATCTCTGCTATTTTCTTGGCCTCGGATTTATTTCTGTGGGAAAGATATGAGATAATCTGTCCTGTGTAGTTCAATCGGTTGTATTGTATTGTAAAATCTTCCATTGAATGATTCCCTGTGGTATCACAAAAGTGAAATTAACATGGAAATACTGTATCGACCATTCCACTGATTTGTTTACATTGTCATAAGTAGGAATTAGGGTTGACTGGATATACAGTATATTATGTTATGTCTTAAAAACTTTGTGGCAATATCCTTGAGACATGTGCTTGGTAGCCATGCTCTGATTGTAACATGGAGTGTATATTGAGAAGCTTGTTGCACAAAAGTGAACATTTTTCTTTTAGTGTCACTTCACAGATATAATGGTATACCTTGCAGTGCTCATCATCAGTGATGTAACCCAGAGTCACTGAGTGTTTTGGGTGTTTTAATATCATATGATACAGCCAGTGTTGATCAGGTCTCAACCTTGTTGTTGCTTGTCTGCTCTCTTACTGCATATTGTTCCTCTAGAGAAACTTTTACCTCCTACTGAACCAACTAGTGCATCACCTTGTTATAGCAGACTCTGAGAAACTTCCCTAACCGGCTCATCCTGTGGCCACCATACCCATATGTGCCCTGTAGCAGTGCTGGGAATCCAGAATCTTGAGCCCTCTACATTCTTCCTGTCTTCACCTCAATCCTCAATTGTGAGATCTTAGGGTTACAGGACTCACTTCATAGCTGTAATTCCCTTTTATGGGTGAGCATAAACTGCTCACTCACCTTGCTAATTGGGAGCCTCAGCTTGGCAATTTAGGCAGTGATGCTCTGACTACTTAGAAAACCCAGCCATCTTCACAGATACTGGCAGACCCTCCCCTTGAGTCCCTCGACTGTTGAAAGTGGAACTTCTTAGGCCAGTAGGAGCCATAGAATCCAAGCTTTAAACTTGCCTGTCAACCCTGATTTCTCCAGAGCAATCAGCCATTGGTGAAGCTGTTCCACAGCTACTCTAACATCTAATGGATGTTGTGACCTTCAGTTAGACGTTGAACACCTTCCCAAGGCTCTTCCCAACTTTGGTGGTTGTGGAATGGAACTGTGGTACCATTACATGGAACTTATGCTCACCAACTATGGAAGCTCCACACTGGGGCCAGTCTTGGAAATTGTTGGCTGTTCTTAAAATAAAGCTTTTTTTTCATAATTAGCATTCTGTGTAATATTAAAATTAAAAAATCTATTTTTATCTGCATTAATTAGTTAAAGTTCTTTAAAATTATACCGTTATAGTATGTTATTCCCATGAACAATGTGAATGGGAATAATGAATTAAAAAAAGGTACTTCTGACATATTCACTTCATGTTGAAAATAAATAAGTAATAAATTATTACATTCAAATTACTGAAGTTCACCAAGGTTATAATAAAGTATATTTGCACTACTTTATGAAGATGGAATGATTCTACTAGAAAATTTATGTGAAAGTGACATTAAGTGATTTATTTTGTTGTTGTTTAATTTCCTTCCTAATTTTGTAAAATATTGGCACATCTGGCTTTAAATCTATCTGCACATCAACAGATTAGGCAACTGAATTAAGCAAAAGCAGAATTAATTACCTACTGTCATATTCATTTACACATAACCATTGAGCAGTCACCATTTGTAAGATCTGAAAGTTCATTTAACGTTTAATTATATAGATCAATGGGCTTTTTATGGACTTATATATTTTTAAAACATGCTGTCTTTCTGTAGGGTTTTAATGTAATTACTTTGCATTCTTTACTTTCTGTTGTTCTCATACATTCTTGTTTGATTACTAAAAGCTATTGTATTGATCTCTTGCAATTGTCTTCCGGTAACTGGTTAACAAAAGTAAAGAAATACATTTATAAATACACAAATAAACAAATATAAGTGCACGTACATATGTGCAGTACAGTACTCACACCTGGTGCCAAGTGTCTACTTATTGCTTTCTACTGAAGACACTTTGGTTACAAGTAAGCTTTCTAAAGCACACTGTGCTTCTTCATATATTACAGTATTAAGGTTTTATTGCATTTATTAATTTTATTAGCACTGAACAGAAATTATTTCAAATGATAACAAACTATTTTATATAAGAACAGCTAATATCAGATTGTCACAGTACTTGAACACACTACGATTGTAAAAGTTCATCCAATTTATTTAAAATCGATTGAACATTCCACTCTTATGGAGACAGGACGATTCTGTGTCCTTTTCACTTTACTTTTATCCTTCCTCCATTTCTGGTGGAGCTGCTTATTTTACAAGGTGCAACAGGCAGCGATAATCACAATGATGGCTGCTGAATACAGAATCATTATTATTTTACATTCCCAGAGTCTCTTACACTCATGGATATTGTAGATGTAAATAACATTCAGATCTTTCCAATCCTATTCACTCACTCTGTGAACTCATTCAAGTCCACAGCTCATCAGCTCATCCAGATGGCAGTTGAGACGAGCCTATCGTTTGAGTCTGCATCTGCGATGACAGTAGCATATCTTTGATTTAATAATTAATTTAAAGTTGATAGTAACGAGCCATAGGCCATACCTTATTCTTAATAATCAATAAATAAATTGATTAATAATAATATAAAAGAGGAAAGTTTTTCCAAAAAAAAAAAAAAGAAAAGAACACTTTGCACTTTTCCAAATGTTTGTCCAATTCTCAAGCTTCTTTTTGAATTTGTTGTTCTGCCTCCTCACTGTTTGTCGTTCCTCCAATTATAGTACCATCTGTGAATTTCACAACTTTACTAACTATACCAGAATCACTGTCATTAATATAAAAGTAATGTTCCCAGGACCCCTTTGGGACTCCCCTTATGACCTTGGTCCACTAGGCATATTCTCCTCTTATCTATCCTTTTTGTCTCCAGTTGGTTAACAAACTTCAGAATGAGTGTTGTAGGTTACCTCTGATGCCTACAGTTTCTAGTTTCAATATTATTCTTTGGTGTGGGACAGTATCAAACGCTTGTTGAAAGTCTAAGTAAATTATGGCATGTGCTTTGTTTTTGCAGTTATTGCAGTTCCCTATACACAAATATCTAAGACTTAGCAGTGTTTGCCAGTCATAAACCCATAATGGCTGATATTTACTATAATATTCTCATATAGGTACTTTTCTAGTTTATTTCCTATTATAGTTTCAATAATTTTGCATAGTAAAGAAGTAAGTGTTATTGGTCTATAATTATTTGGATTCATTTAATCTCCCTTCTTGAAGATTGGAGTCACATTTGCAATTTTTCAGTCATCTGGGGCCTCATGTATAAATGGTGCATATGCACAAAAATGTTGTATACACCAGTTTCCTTGCTCACTTTAAGATACATAAAAACTAAAATTGACATAAAGCCACACACATTTTCTCGGCAGCCTCACACTGTGTATACGCACTTTTCTGCTTGGTTTTGTAAATGGGTGGCACCCAGCATTAAAGCAGTGCTACTGTTTCTGTAGTCTTTTTTAGATTCACATCCATGATGTGGGCTGTATCAAATACACTGAAATTAATTGCATATCATATACAAATTTAAGGCACTTAATTGTAATCATTCTG
Organism: Polypterus bichir lapradei; assembly: GCA_026402145.1. Taxonomy (NCBI): domain Eukaryota; kingdom Metazoa; phylum Chordata; class Cladistia; order Polypteriformes; family Polypteridae; genus Polypterus; species Polypterus bichir. The sequence continues at coordinate 1,045,418 of JANRMT010062833.1, read as the reverse complement.
TAACAACTTTGTACAGTGTTTGCTAATAAAAGTGGGTTAAGACGCCATCTGCAAGATTAGTAGATAGATAGATAGATAGATACTTTATTAATCCCAAGTGGAAATTCACATACTCCAGCAGCAGCATATTGATAAAGAACAATATTAAATTAAAGAGTGATAACAATGAAGGTATAACAGGCAGACAATAATTCTGTATAATATTAACATTTACCTCTCCCCCAACGGTGGAATTGAAGAGTTGCATAGAGTGGGGGAGGAATGATCTCCTCAGTCTGTCAGTGGAGCAGGACAGTGACAGCAGTGTGTTGCTGAAGCTGCTCCTCTGTCTGGAGATGATCCTGTTCAGTGGATGCAGTGGATTTTCAATTATTGACAGAAGCCTGCTCAGTGCTAGTCCCTCTGCCATGGATGGCAAACTGTCTATCTCCGTGTTTACAATAGAGCCTGCCTTCCTCACCAGTTTGTCCAGGCGTGAGGCATCCCTCTTCTTTATGCTGCCTCCCCAGCACACCACCCCGTCGAAGATGGTGCTTGCCACAACCGTCTGATAGAACATCTGCAGCATCTTATTGCAGATGTTGAAGGACGCCAGCCTTCTAAGGAAGTATAGTCGGCTCCGTCCTTTCTTGCACAGAGCATCAGTATTGGCAGTCCAGTCCAAGTTATCCTCCAGCTGCACTCCCAGGTATTTATAGGTCAGCTCCTTGGTTTTGCTAATGTTCAGTTGTAGGTGGTTTGAGTCGCACCATTTAACAAAGTCCTGGATTAGTTTCCTATACTCCTCCTCCTGCCCATTCCTGATGCAGCCCACGATAGCAGTGTCGTCTGCAAACTTTTGCACGTGGCAGGACTCCGAGTTGTATTGGAAGTCCGATGTATATAGGCTGAACAGGACCGGAGAAAGTACAGTCCCCTGCAGTGCTCCTGTGTTGCTGACCACAATGTCAGATCTGCAGTTCTTGAGACGCACATGCTGAGGTCTGTCTTTAAGATAGTCCACGATCCATGCTACCAGGTATGAATCTACTCCCATCTCTGTCAGCTTGTTCCTAAGGAGCAGAGGTTGGATGGTGTTGAAGGCACTAGAGAAGTCCAGAAACATAATTCTTACAGCACCACTACCTCTGTCCAAGTGGGAGAGAGATCGGTGTAGCATATAGATGATGGCATCCTCCTCTCCCACCTTCTCCTGATATGCGAACTGCAGAGGGTCGAGGGCATGGCAGACCTGTGGCCTCAGATGGTGAAGCAGCAGACGCTCCATGGTCTTCATCACATGTGATGTCAGAGCGACAGGCATAATGTATGTGGGGCATAATGATTTTAGCTCCAAGATCAAAGGGGTGTGGTCAGAGATAACAAGAGCATCATACTTACAAGATTTAATCGTAGGCAAAAAAATGTTATCTATAAAGAAATAATCAATTCTTGAGTGCCAAGGATGCACTGGTGAGTAGAAAGAATATGCTCTTGAGTTTGGGTTTAGAAATCTCCAGGGGTCTGATAAGTTATGGTCATTTACAAACTGTGCGATTGTCTTTGCAGTGTTAGATGTCATCGACCCTGTGGCAGGAGACCTATCTAGGTTTGGATTTAAAACACAATTAAAGTCCCCGGCCATTATAATTTTATGAGGGTTCAAATTGGGAATGGATGCAATTAGATTTTGGATGAAGTCCCTATCATCCACACTGGGTGCATAGATATTTATCAAAATAATTTTACAGTTAAATAAATTACCCGTGACAATCACATATCTCCCACCAGGATCAGATATTACATCTGATACTGCAAATGAGACTGTTCTATGTATAAGAATTCCAACACCTCTAGTTTTCTTTATAAAGCTGGAATTAAATATTTGGCCAGTCCAGTCTCTGTGCGGCCAAAACTGATCCTTGCTTAATAACTGGGTCTCCTGTAAAAATACTATTTAGACCTGTTAGGCGAGAGAATACTTTCTTTCTCTTTAATTCTTGATTCAGACGTTTAACATTCCAGCTCACAAAGTTAACTGTTTGGTTATAGAAACATTGCTTCTGAACATTTGTTGTCATTTTGTAGTCTTAAATGAAAATAAGACAGCTTTGACCTTAAGTTATTGCCATGGCGTTTATTGTTACGTTGGCACTTATAATTAAATAAACCATGTGTATGATGTAAACAGGCTTGTGACCTTTAGCCACATGAAATAATGTACATATCTGTAGAGCAGAAACAAACTAATTATGTAATTGTGTATTCTTTTCAAATTATAGTACATATTTAGCTACTTTTATTTGTACCTTGATGCACCAATGATTTTTGCTAGAAAAAATAGAATATAATAATAATTAGTAAATATTAGTTGTTCGTAAGTTAGTCAGACAGTATTTTAACCAGGTCATATTGTTTTTGGACAAATATAAATGAACATCTTCTACTCTTATCACTAATACAATCAGTCCATTTAATACTAAAATAAAAATATTAAACAAGCATGTACCAATAAGATGATTTGCTCTGATGTTCAGTGTACCATTCAATTAATGCAGGGACAAATAGGAAGCAAAAATATCAAGACATGGGTGGAATCCAGACAGTATTATACATTCAAAACAGTCTTACTAGAGTGATCACACAAATTGGACTGATCTTCTGACTGCCAAATAGAAAATTACAACAGAAATGTAATTACAAATACATTACCTTTAACTTTGTACAGTTTATTAACTGGACACTCTTTTTAATTAATGTAAGACAGATCAGAGCTCTGTGATATTGAAGATAGTCTGTAAGTTTTGAAAGTTCTACTCACTGTTAAAAAATACTCTTTAGCTTTAGAATGTGACCTATATGAGTTCCTGTAAAATATAATGTACAATAATGATTGAATGCAATTTCATATTTTTAGAATTATATAAATGAATATGCTCATCTGTCTGAGTACAAAAGTTTGAAATAAATATGAATGAGAGCAGTTTTGGGTATTCAGTTTATGTCCTTAGATGATTTCTTTTTCTTGTAAATTTTAACCTAAATAATATACCCATGGGCAAAATTAAAATGGACATGTATTCAAACCATTATTCGTGTAGAATATTTTCATTCCTGCAGAACTGTTTTTCAGAAAGCATGACCTCTGAAATGCTGAATGATGTGGAAATGCTTAAGTAAGATTTGTTCCCCTTGAGTAAGGTTTTAGCTCTGAAGTGACATAAATTAGCACAAAAAAGCAGAAAAAACATGATCTGAAACAAAAATAAGGAGTTTTTTTTTAAAGAAATGAGAATGCAATGCAATATAAATAATTTATTTGGAAGAAGATTACAAACAATGCAACACTGACACTCATGCTCAAGAATATGATTGCCATTATTGGTATAATTGTTGTTGTGTTGTTTGCACAAAAGTTTTGTAGACAATCCAGAGACAGGTGACATTTTAAAGTGTGTGGCCTGAATGGGCACTCTTGTGAAGAATCTAAATTAAAACGCTAAAATATAAAGAAGAAATATGGATTGTGTTCCCTTAGTGTTGTATCCAGGCCAACAAACTCCCTGCATAGCTTTGCACTTATTTAAGTTTTAGACATTGTTGCATCATTTTTGAATTTGTGTTCCCTCATATTGAACTGAGCAAAGCAGCAGGTGGATGGCTGGATTGATGTTTAAACACAGCTTATTTTAACATGTGATTTTCATTGATACTGGGCAGGATGTACAAATGGGTTGTCTGTGTTCTGATGCACAACTTTTTACTTTTGGGTACAGAAATGTAGTACTAAGGTGTTGTACTGTGTCATTCATTATGGATGTAGTGAGAAGTCAAGCAAAATGACACCTTTTATTGGTTAACTAGAAGGATATGCAAGCTTTCGAGGCAACTCAGGCCCCTTCTTCAGGTAGGATTACATCAATGTAGAAAATAATGTAGAAAATGCACAGAAAGTAGCTTTACTGTAAAAAGTTAGGAATCAGCAAACCATCACATTTAAAGTCATTTTGACAAAATAGGTTTATCTATATAAATAAAATCAAGAGCAGTTTGGATGTTTGTTTGTGCATTTGTTGGTCTATTTGTTCGCTAATCATGCAAGAACGGCCAAACAAATTTTCATGAAATTTTGCATGTTCATTTGCCATTGGTGCAGCTTTAAATATAGGCTATATGTTTATCAGGGAGAGAGGTTTTAATGAGAGGGGATGCAAATCAAAAACCAACATTGACACAATGAATACAATTCCCATAAGACAGCAGGAATGAACTGGGGCTGAGGCGAATCTCCCATTTATTTATACCCAGGCAACATAAGGAATCAGTGATTCCTACTACATTTTAAATACTTTACCTATATCAATTTATATTTATAAATGCCATGTCACGATGCTAGGGAAGACATCCAGGCTTCTTGTTAGAATTCAACCTTATTGTTGGCAGGAGTGTAAAATAATACTAGTTAGCAAAAGTATAAAACAGGCAATTTCTGGTCAACATAAAGCTATTAGTGTTATATGACATACAGTAACTTAACAAGTCATGCATATTGTATGTATAATATATTTCTTTACACAAATTTCCGAAAAGCAGTCCTGATTATTAGAGACATAAACAGTGAGATGCCTCGAGGCAATATTTATTATGACTAATTTACACCTGAGACAAACAGATGATGTTCATTGATCTTTAAGGAATAGATCATCATAATAATCTGCAAACAGTCAAATTTTCCGTTCAATTTAGAAATGTCCAAAAATAGTTAAATGCAAGAGATTTTACCTCTGTGCTCTGTTTCCTCCATATAGACTTCTGAGTTATTTTAGTAGAATGAGCTGAGCAAAGTTTTGTTTAAAACTATTTTTATAAATGTTAACGGTTATATGACCAATTAGCTATAAAGTAAAGTTACAGTATTAGCAAATGTTTATGAATTCAGGTATATTCTGTTTACAGAAAAAGAAACTGACCACTGTTTTAAACTCTTTTTAGTGTATGACAAAATGACAATATCATAAACTCAGCTATACTGAGCAGAATGAAATGTTATACTAGTTGGCTAGCAACCTTAATGGCACATAAATTTTTATTTATCCATCTTTGTGGATTTTCACTTCGTATACTTCAGCCAGGTTTCATTTGTTTTGACTGAGTGTTAAAAAATACATAAGTGAACTCACGTTAGAAACTAATGAGAAAATTAAGAACTTCAACTGAAGTTGAATACAAATGCAGACTGTCAGTTTATTGCGGCTATTTGCAAAAAAAAATTAAAATGCTGCACCCAAACCATAGCGTCTTGAAGGCAATTGCTATACACATAATTGCAGATTGCAGAGCAGTGGGCTGTGGTAATTCACTTTAAGGTTTTGCACGAGTTGTACATGGATGTTGTATCAAAGATTGGGATAGAGGAGGCCCCACTGGTGATTTTGGCACATGGATAATGGATCACTTAATCGACTGGGAAAGCATGCAGACATTCAATGGTTTCATCGAGCAGGTGGCATATGGGGGAGGGACCCCTTCATGACTTTGGAATGCATGCACCCAGTTAACTTAATTCTGCTTCCCAAATATTTGCCTCCCTATGCCTACATGCTAGAACTGGCCCTGTATATCCTTGTAGATAACAATATTTACAGGCTTTTAAAAAGAAAGAAATATCTAACCATCCATATATGTTTTATTCCAATACATGATCATGAAAGATGTAGGCTACTGCAGAGTAATCGGGCACACCAGAGGAATGAACCTTGGACAGGATGCAAGACTATGTTAAAAAATCAAAAACGTTTTTTTTTTTGTATGTTTATCCTAACAAGTGCTAAATTTAATTTGCCTTCCCAAATGATAATGTAACTGAATATTGTTTGGAAATTGCTTTGCTTTGCTTCTTTTCTTTCTGCTGTCACATACTGTATAGGCCTAAGAAACCCTAACAAATGTAAAAATTGGTTTTTATTCAATATTTATTTCCTGCTTTTTTCATTTTTTTTCTTTTTGTTAGTTTCTGCTATCTTAGAAGGTTTTCAGTATTCACACTGTACAAAAGTCAGAGCACGCTGTTTGTTGCGTCATCACACTCACAGGTTATGTATGCGTGAGCGTGCGCACGTGTTGTTTTCTGTGTCTGGTACACGGAAGGCGCTGTACTTTCGGGAGTCTGCACGCACTAGCATTTATTCCATTGTTTGTTGACTTTGTGTGCGTCTGTTTGATGTAAGTTTAGCGTTCTTTGAGCCTTTATTTTGTGAGTTATTTTATGTTATTGTATTTGTTCTGTTTCAGAAACCACACATACAGTAAATATTTGTCTTCAAATAAACATTAAGTTCTACAAAGCCATTGCAACTATTCTTTCCTTTGCATCGTTCAGCAGTTAATTGAGATCTTCCTACCTTAATTCTGGTCTGCCTCATCCTTCTTATCGAGGATTAGGATTTGGTGCTACAGACACACACCAGTTTGACGCACACACTGTTTAACAAGTGGTCCTTCGAGCCGGAAATTACTTGTGTGTACCAGCATCCATGGCAGCATCCAGAAAGACAGGGGAGGAGCCACTAACACGTAATCCCCGTCCAAGCTGGACCCGCCGCATCCCAGGACATCTGGAGGACTACATCCTCGGTTACAATCCCAGGAATGATTATGAAACAGCTGAATTTAGGGAATCAGAGAATACTCAATGGCAATACATGCAGGAACGATGGAAGGATCTTCGTCTGCAGATGGAGGAGCTTCAGGACATGATGGATTCTGCCAGGACATTATCTCCAAAAAGACAATCCATCAATCAAGAAGCAGGGACCTTTCCACCTATGAAGTGCCCACAACCACAATCTTGCATTCATGCCTTTGCTTGAACCCAGAAGTCCTCATATACAGCTCGTTAATCCTCTCCAAGAATCAGTTGAAGAGTTATCACAATGCTTCTCAAACATGCAGACCCCTTGCAAACAGGTTTCTACAAGTGGTCATCACCAGCCCCTCTGGAAACCATTTCTTCACCAGCCAAAATTTGAGTCTTACTGTATTCCCCCTTCAGCCCCAAGGCAATGGCAACAATTACAACAACCTGTATACTCTATACCTCATCTAGAACAGTCTTATGTGCCTCTGTCCTCCACGCAGTATCCACAACAGGTATCTGAGCCTCCACAAGGACAAGTTAAGGCATTTAATCAGCCTGTACTGGATCCTAATTTATAAAGCTTAATGCAAATGGCTATTGTGTCATCATTTGGCATTCCCAAACCCAATCTCCCTACATTCAGCTCTAGATTCAGGACTAGACAGCCTTCTGGAACCTCATCCTCATCTTACAAAAGACTATAAATATCAGGTATTGCTTGATCACCTTAAGTTCCCCTCTGCACTGCAGGTTGCTAAGAGATATTTGCATGATCCTAAACCGTATACCAGTGCAATGAATGCCCTACAACAGAGATATGGTCAACCACGGCAATTAATTCAAGCAGAATTGGGTGCCATTTTGAATGCTCCTGCAGTACGATCAGGGGATGCTGAAGGCATTGAGGATTTTGCACTGTCAGTTAGTACACTAGTGGGTTTTCTGAGCTCATTAGGAGGTGCCGCTAACATTGAGCTTCAGTGTGGATCCCATGTAGATAGGCTGCTTACAAAATTGCCACCAAATTATAGAGATACCTTTGCAGAACATTGTGTAACACAGGGCATCATACAGAGTGGAAGTAGCCAAACTTATACACTCATTGACTTTGCAGACTGGCTGGAAAGGAAAGCACAGGTACTACAAGTGGCACGGAGAGCAACAGACATATATCAGGCTTCATTCCAAGGAGCTGAACGCCGTGAAACAAGACCTACAAAAACACCACCTGTTAAGGTCTCTACAGTTTATCTTAGCAGTGAAAAGAATACCCCCCAGATACAACAGAAAACTGACAGCATTCCTCCAAAGCCAATCAAGAGAGAGCGGTTCAAACCATTTTGTCCTTATTGTAATAAGCAAGAGCATTATTTAAATGCTTGCTCAGAGTTTACCAAAATGGACAAGGTCCATTGGGTGGAGTGGATAAAGGACAAAGAACAATGCTGGAAATGTGGCAAAGGGCATAAACCAGACAAATGTACATTGAAGAAACCATGTTCTACCTGTGGGGAACAACATCTTCAGGTTCTCCATGATGTAGTGCAAGTTAGTAATCAAAGTATTCTTAGAATCAGTGCCTCTTCCAGTATGTTGTACATCAATCAGAGCCATCGCTCCAGTAAGATTATGCTAAAGGTTGTCCAGGTAATACTGTCTAATGGCAAGAAGACCCTTAATACTTATGCTGTACTGGACGATGGATCTGAGCGCACAATTATCTTACCAGCAGCTGTAAGACAGCTTGGTCTTGATGGAGGAAAGGAGCTTTTAGAACTAAGAACCATTCATTAGGATGTTGTACAATTAAAGGGTGCAACAATGGAATTTGCAATATCAGCGGCCACTAATCCTAGAAAACAGTACAGTATCAACAGCGCATTTACTGCTGACCAGCTTAATTTAGCAGAGCAATCGTGTCCTTTAGAATCCCTTCAAAGAAAGTATAAACACCTTAGGGGAATTCCCTTTAAGTCATATACAAAAATTCAACCCATGGTTTTAATTGAGTCTGACCATCCGCACCTAATTACACCCATTAAGTCAGTGCGCCAGGGACCCCCAGGGGTCCCAGTTGCTGTATGTACTCAATTGGGCTGGACATTACAAGGCCCAGCTGAATTCCTTCAGCAGCCCTATGGTGAGGTTTCATGTTTGCACAGTTCAATTCAGCAGCCTATTCATGACCTCCATTATCATGTAGAGAGGCTGTGGCAACTAGACACCCTTCCATTCCGTCAAGAGAAAGATGTGACCAGGTCTAAACAAGACAAAGAAGCTATGGAAATACTTGAAACTAAAACCACCTGTGTTAAAGTTAATGGAGTACAGAGGTATGCCACACCTCTGCTATGGAGGAAAACCATTCCCTTCCTTCATGCATCACCATCAGCAGTAATGAGCCTTTTGAGAAGTACTGAACGACGGCTAACAACAGTTCCTGAGAGAGCTAATGAATATAATAATGAAGTTAACAAACTTTTGGACGCTGGATATGTTGTGAAGATTACCAGCACAGAGGCAAGTGAATCTACCAATTCTTGGTATATACCTCACCATCTGGTTCACCACAATAACAAAGCCAGACTGGTATTTAATTGTTCATTTGTCTACCAGAATAAATCACTCAACAATAGTCTGCTCCCAGGTCCATCTCTAAGCCCGTCACTTCTTGGAGTTCTTCCGAGGTTCCGAGAATACCCAGTAGCTGTCAGTGGTGACATTCGTGACATGTTTCATCAGATTAGACTTCTTCCAGAAGATCAGCCAGTATTATGGTTCCTCTGGAGAGAGTTGGATGTAAGTCGCTCTCCAGACACATATGAGTGGCGTATCTTACCTTTCGGCACAACCTGTAGCCCATGCTGTGCGATTTTTGCTCTGCAGAAGCACGTCAGGGAGCATGCGAAAGGGAATGAAGCAGTCGTGGACTCTGTACATAAGGCATTCTATGTTGATAACTGCCTCCAGTCATTTCAGTCTACTCTCCAAGCTAAGCAGTTTATTGAGCAGTGTCGGGTGCTGTTGGCAGAAGGAGGGTTTGATATCAGGCAGTGGGCCAGTAACATACCAGATGTGATCACTCACTTGCCCCGAGACGCAAGGTCAGAATCATTTGAGCTCTGGCTTACCTTCAACAACATATACCCCAAAGAATCAACCTTAGGATTACGTTGGGATTGTTCCTCAGACATACTGGGATACAAATTCAAATCTATTCCTTATGATCAGCCCACCATGAGGAATATTTACAGGGTTCTCACAAGTCAATATGATCCAACAGGATATCTCATTCCCTTCATCACTCGAGCTAAAATCTTGGTTCAGGCCCTTTGGAAAAAGGAACGAGATTGGGATGAACCTATTGCCAATGACCTTCTCCAAGCATGGAATGAATGGGAGAATGAATTGCTGCACATACCCAAGATTGTCCTCCCACGCTGTTATACTTCAGGCGTGAACTTAGCCAAAGCTGTCGTGGACTTGCATGTGTTCTGTGATGCTTCCCAGCAAGCATATGGCTGTGTTTCCTACCTCTCGGTAGAAGATGCTCAAGGTAACGTACAGGTGTCCTTTTTAATGGCAAGATCACGGGTAGCACCTAAGAAACAGCTGTCAGTGCCACGTTTGGAGCTCTGTGCTGCATTAATGGGTGCACAGCTTGTAAAGCTGCTGCATACAGAACTCTCAGTTCCTATTAGAAATACATTTCTATGGACTGACTCCACCACAGTATTGAACTGGATTAACTCTGAGTCCTGCCACTACAAAGTGTTTGTGGGAACACGTATTGCAGAGATTCAGGAACTCACCAGTTCTGCAGAATGGCGATATGTTGAATCCGCAGAGAATCCTGCTGATGACATTACTAGAGGGAAGACCTTGTTGTCATTAACTCAAATGAGCAGGTGGAATCAGGGTCCTTCTTTTCTTCTTCTGTCATCAGATAATTGGCCAGAGATCCCTAAGCCCATTGATGCTGAATCGGAGGAGATGAAGAAATCCTTGTTCTGTGGTTTGACCTCCGTAGCTGATACAACATTACCTGATCTTTCTCTGTTTACAATATGGGAAGATCTGACTCAAGCCACTCATTTGGCTGTAAATGGGGCGGCTGCAGTGTCCCTATCTGCAAGTGAACGAATTAAAGTTGAAGTTGCTGTTTTACAGAGAGGCCAACGGGACAGTTTTCCAGAAGAAGTAAAATTGCTAAGTGAAGGTAATATATTGCAAAAAACCAGCCGTTTATACAATCTATCTCCTCAGTATGATAAGATATTGAATTTAATCCGTGTTGGAGGTCGCCTTCGCAAGGCTGCATCAGAATTAGGGGAGGATGAAATACATCCTATTGTGTTGTCACCTGATCATACCATAACTAAAATTTTGATTCGTGATTCTGATGAACGTTTACTTCACCCTGGGCCAGAGCGAGTATTTGCTGAAATTCGGAGAACTTACTGGATACTTCGGGGAAGACAGGCTATCAGAGGTCACCGACAACAGTGTGTTGAATGTCGCAGGTAGCGCGGTCAGCCTGTCATTCCTAAGATGGCCGATCTTCCAAATGCACGTCTACGAATACAAAAACCGCCTTTCTGGTCTATGGGAGTGGACTGCTTTGGCCCATTTACAATTAAAATAGGAAGAAGGTTAGAAAGGCGCTGGGGCATCATTTTTAAGTGTCTCACTACACGATGTGTTCATTTAGACCTCATTCCTAGTATGGACACAGATTCATTCCTTCTAGCTCTCAGAAGATTCATCGCTCGTCGTGGTAAACCTTATGAGATTGTAGCTGATAGAGGAACTAACTTCCGAGGTGGGGGCCGAGAACTTAAAGAAGCTTTTGCAACTATGGAGACTGCACTTCAAGAGCAACTTGCAAGGCAAAGTATAGTGTTTCATTTCAATCCACCTCATGCTCCACATTTTGGAGGAGTATGGGAACGAGAGATTAGATCTGTGAAGAACTCCCTACATATAGTCCTCAAGGACCACACTGTGTCAGAGGAAGTTCTCCAAACAGTGCTGGTGGAAGTGGAGGGCATTCTCAATGCCAAACCTCTTGGATACGTTTCTTCTGATATAGCTGATCCAGATCCAGTTACTCCAAATCTCTTGCTAATGGGGCGGCGGGATGCTTCCTTATCTCAAGCAGTCTATGGAGCTAGTCATTTACTGGGACGTCGTCGCTGGAAACACAGCCAGGTTTTGGCTGACCACTTTTGGTCTAACTTTACCAGGTGCTACTTGCCTGATTTACAACAACGACATAAATGGAAGAACTCTTCATCCTCCTTGAATGTGGGACAGATTGTTCTAATCATTGACCCACAGTTGCCTAGGGCTTATTGGCCTGTTGGAAAGGTCACTAAAGTTATTCCTAGTGATAATAGAAAAGTTTGCGTTGCTGAAGTCAAAGTGAAGGATCATATTTATACTCGCCCAGTGAGCAAGCTTATAGAACTGCCGGAAATGCCAGACGAATGACACAGATCCATTGAATTGCTTCAAATTTATTACTCAAATTTGGGGGCGGCTGTACAAAAGTCGGGGCACGCTGTTTGTTGCGTCATCACGCTCACAGATTATGTATGCGTGAGCGTGTGCACGTGTTGTTTTCTGTGACTGGTACGCGGAAGGCGCTGTACTTTCGGGAGTCTGCACGCACTCGAATTTATTCCATTGTTTGTTGACTTTGTGTGCGTCTGTTTGATGTAAGTCACGCTTTGCTGTTTATTTTAATAGAAATAATTTTCTGCAAGTAATGGTAAAGCTCGTAACGTTGTTTTGCTGACAAGTTCAGACAGCCCTTTGTGTCAAGGTGTGTTCAGTTTAACGTTCAGGATTGTATAAGTACATTCAGAAATGTTGCTTCTTTGTTATATATAAGAGCTTCAAGAAAACAGACTTGGTAATATTTGCTTAAGTATTGATTTGTCTGAGTCTGTACAGCGTTAACATATTTCGTAAGTTTTATTTAGTACCTTTTGTCAATGAAAGCACGTCATAGCGCTGTGTTAATTTCTGCTGCCATCTACTGACCCTTTTGGGCATTACCTGTTTAGCGTTCTCTGAGCCTTTATTTTGTGAGTTATTTTATGTTATTGTATTTGTTCTGTTTTAGAAACCACACATAAATATTTGTCTTCAAATAAATGTTAAGTTCTACAAAGCCATGGCAACTATTCTTTCCTTTGCATCGTTCGGCAGTTAATTGAGATCTTCCTACCTTAATTCTGGTCTGCCTCATCCTTCTTATCGAGGATTAGGATTTGGTGCCACAGACACACACCAGTTTGAAGCACACACTGTTTAACACACACATTCATTTTCTGAAAGTTTTTTCACATTACAGGGTAATAGCATGAGCATGAAGGTTTAGCAGTTAGTGTGTACTTGAGCTACTCATTCATATCACACCAATCCAAAACTGGCCAGTCAACGCACCACACATACAAATGAAGGAAGTCTGAGCGAGGAAGGGTCAGATAGTAAGGGGCTTGATTTTATAACCTAATGGGTCATAGGACAATTCTTAAGTCTGTACTGTCTAATGAACAAATAGACAACAAATCAACAAATAAGTTACATTTTCATACATTATGAGAAAATTGTAATGGCTAGCTTTAATGACATTGGAGTATTTTTATAATATTGTCAGATTTGTTTAAAACTTTCCAATTTCAAATGAAGTCCTCCAAGCTTAAATATAACTTTTAAGTTTGTATCACAAATGAAGGCACTGTCATGCTCAGTTAAGTTTTCATTTATTATCAATAGTAAAACTGTAATTACAATGATTTAATTTATCAGTGCTCATCAGTTTTCTTAATTAGAAATCAATGGGAATTTGTATAAGCATTGCTTACAAACATTTTTCAATTTTTGGAATGTTTTACATTTATTGTTATACAAAATTGAATGACAGTGGATTTAATTTGGCTTTCTTGACATTGATCAAAAGAAAACAATTCTGTAATGTCAAAGTGAAAACATAGCTCTGTAAAGTGTTCTAAATTAATTACAGATATAAAAAACAAAATAATTAATTGCATAGGTGTTCACATATTACACACTAAATTCATCAGTGGTGCTTGACAATTGGTTTGAGAAGTCATATAATTAATTAATGGAAATCACCTTTCTGTAGCCAAGGGGTTTCAATTGATTGCAGTCTAAATGCACCTCTATTTAGAAGGTTCAACTTGTGGTGATTGAGAATTATGGTGTAACCTGAACAGAAAAGAAAACTCCAAGCAGTTGCATGAAAATGTGATTGAAAAAGCACAAGTCAGAGGGTGCAGCTAGGAAAATATCTAAGTCATTGAGTATCCAGTTAAAGCTATCATTTGGAAATGGAAAGAGTCCACAAAAGGGAGAATATGCAAAACAATGACTAAGGAAAGAGGCAGCCAAGAGACCTATGATAACTCTAAAGAAGTTTCTAGCTACACAGCTGAGAATGTGAAGACTGTGCACACAACAACTATCGCCCAGGTCCTTCACCAGTTGCAGCTTTATGGGAGAGTGGCCGCTGTTAAACAAATGCAAATGATGTCCTTTAGTTGCCCATAAGGCAAATTGGAGACCAGGAAGTCAGCTGAAATAAGGTTCTATAGTCTGATGAGGCCCAAATCGAGGTTTTTGGCCATTAAACCAAAACGTTATGTTTGGTGTAAGCCAGACACTGCAAAGTATGAAAAATACACCATCCCCACTGTGAAACATATTGATGACAGCAACATACTGTGGCAAAGTTTCTCAGCAGCAAACCCTGACAGGCTTGTTAGGATAGAGGGTAAAATGTATGCAGCAAAATACAATGAAATCCTTGAAGATAATCTGATTCAGTCTGTAAGAAACCTGCAACCTTTGGAGATTTATTTACTGAGAAGACAACAACCCCAAGCATTAAGCCAAAGCTATACCAAAATAACTCAAAAACAACGTCAACATCCTGGAGTGACCGAGTCAGATTTTAGATCACAATTCAATTCCTTGTCCAATGTACTTGAAAAAAGGCTGTTCATTCACAATACCCATGCAACGTGACAGAGCTTGAGCTGTTTTTCTAAGAATGGGGAAACATTGCAAGAGTCCGGCTGTGCAAAGTTGATAGAGAGAAACTTGTACACACAGACTCAATGCTGTCATGACTGTCAAATGTACATTGAATAAATACTAACTTGAAGGGGATAAACACTTATACAATCAATTATTTAGTGTTTTATATTTGTAATTGGTTTAAATAACTGGTGAGATCTGTTTTTACTTTTGCATTAAAGAGTCTTTTTCTGTGGGTCAGTGTCAAAAAAGCCAAATTAAATCCACTGTTATTCAATGCTGTATAACAATAAAATGTGAAAACTTCCAAGGGGGTGAATTCTTCTTATAGACACTGTAGTTACTGTATATGTTTAGACCTATATGGCAAAACATACATAAAGCAGGATCTATTGTAAGCTCAGTAGCTGATTACCCTATTAAAATGGAAACCCTTCCATTATCGTGTTTAGCTAGTCTTCAATTGTTATTTCAAGGATTAAAGCTAATTTGATTGCTGGAATATAATGAGGTACATTCTGGGACAATATTGCCCTTTAAATAGAACGACCACAGTGGGAGAAATCGTGAAGTATAGACCACCTGTTACACCAGTCTAGTCACTGATGCATGGAAATTTTTTGGCAGGTTATGAATGAAGTCAAAACCACAACTGTTGTCACTTTAATTCCTTCATCTGGTGTTGCTCTGTAGAATTAGCTTTGTGATAGCCTACTGGGACAAACGTATACAAATTAAACCTAACCATTATGGGAGCATTAGCCAAATGTTCTACAGCAGAGAACTGAGCACATTCATATGTAGATCAAAATAGCTAACAGCATTTTTGATACGTACTGTGAAAATCTGGGAGCCGTGCTAAAAGCAGATGAAAAATCCAGTGCTAATAAAGAAAACAGGAAATTAAAAGCGATGGAATTTAAATGGCTAAGCAATCCATAAACTCTAGTGCATGTGATGGGAGGGAAAATTTACCAAAAATCAAAATGAAAAAGTTTTGAAAGTGCACTTAAAAAGATTGTCAGAACTGGATTATTTTTAGAAAGTGTTTTTAGGCTGTTTGTTTACTTCTCCAGGAGGCACTCAATGCAAGGTGCTTTAACTTTGAACACTGTTGCATTTTTAAATGATTCGGAAGAACTGTTGTAAGACTAAAATTTGGAAATACTGCCAATTAACACTGCGTTAAATGAAGAAGCTGTCATTTTATAATAATGGGTAGCATTCATTAATTTCTGCATTTCTAATGGTGCAAATGGGCCTGTGAGTAATTAAGGTGCATTTTCACACATACATTCAGCTACATTAAGAGAGCTTTTGTATTTTATAATTTTAATGTTAAATGATTTTTACTTAGTTGGATTAATATTAATGTTGAGTTTCTGTAGTAAAAAAATATAAAATGTAACAGTCATTTTCTATTAATTGTATTTTTATTTTAATTAACAAATTGTTCATGGTTAACAGAGTCTGATTGATTGATAACACCCTCCACATATCCCTAAAATGTGCAGGTTAGACTAATGGGAATTCTTTTCCGGCCCCAAGTAGGCGAGTGGGAGTGTGTGTCAGAGATGGATTAGCCTTCCATCCAGGGTTGGTCCTGACCTTGCACCGAAGTGCTACCACAATAGTCACTGGTCCTATGAGAGTTAGCTGGATGAATTGCTGGGAGGATAACAGTAGCTATCATGCCTGGGTTAGAGACCTCTTCTATGCATTCCCTGTTTTTATTATATTTTTATCATTCTGTGATAGAAGATTATAGTACTAAAAAAAGTAAAAACCATAACATGCAAACACTTCTTGTTACAGAAATGACAGCCTTATGTGGATGTCACATTAGAAACACTCAACAACACAATCACAGTAATACAGACCAATCTGTACATTCTTGACACTTGTACCAAGAACTAGCTGTTATACATTGCTTCGTTATTCAAATTATTTTAATGTTTTAATTGCTTTAGCTCTCTTATAGTCACTCATATTGAGCTACTGCCAAAGGCAATTTTCATTTAAACACATCACTGAGTTTGATTGCTGAGTTTATGGCCTGATTTCCTAATTTCTGCCACACAGGTTAGTGCCTCACAGTTTCAGAGTCTCAGGTTTGGGTTCCAGCCAAGGTACTGTTTAAGTGGTGTTTGCATGGTATAGTTACTTTTCCAATAGGCACTTCTCTTTTCTACTCACATCTCAAAGATGGATTTAAATGGTGGGTTTGTGTGTGTGAATGTGCTCGTTAATGGATTAACGCCACATCCTGTGCTGAGTCTTGCCTTGTACCTACCTAGAGTAGATGTGGAGGAGCAGAACTGCAAAGTAGAGCCATCCATTAGAACGTTTACATGTGCTAATAACCCACTTATTCACAAAACCTGATTTCTAAAATGTCATGTAAACTTTTATTCTGATTAGAGAAATAGGGTTATTGGCCTCTAAAAAACCTGGTTAACAGAGGTGCATTTCTCGGTGAATAACCCAATTATGTGACCAAGTAAACCCTTAACCAGTTTACTGTTAAAGATTTTGTAGTTTGAATATGTTCATTACGCACTGTCAGCATTTGCATGTATTTGATTTGCACACACAACCATGGGTAGAAACATCCACAGAATACATTTCCAGAAGCAAATGTTGCATTATTCCTTTTCCTGATGGAAATATGTCTGGCTATTTCGAAAATCGTTAATTTATATTATTGAAGTGAATGAATAATGCTGAACTCAGCAACATAATCTCAAGAGCAGTCAGGTAACACATGCTGTAAAAAGTAACATGTGCTACATGGTAAGATTACTTTTTAAAGTGACAATACTTATCTTATTGAAGTAAAAATTCCTGTGTTATTATTACTCCAGCAGAACTGGGTGTAAGGCAAGAACCACAAATTCTGGGTCCATAGCAACACTAATTCACGCAGCCAAGCAGGAACAAGTTTGTTATATGCAAACTTCCTAACAGAAATCTGTAAATAAAGCCGTTAGTTTGACTAAACATATTTATAAAACATAAGAAAATAAGAAACACAGGCATCAGATTTATTTTTGGATTCAATCTATTATGCAAAGATGAGTTTTTAGCATGCTAATATTCAACAAGTTATGTAAATGCTTTGCATTTCCTAAGAGAGATGCTCCAGCTTCTCTGCATCCCTGCTTAGGAATTTGTAAATTAGATGGATGAAAACTTTAGTTTTGATGGGATTTTCTTCAAATTTATTTCTCCTACTTTACATGTTTATCTAACAGCTTATTGCATGCCACAGATAATAAGAACTTGCATTACACTAGTGAAATACTGATAACAACAGTAGTTATTTAATCAAATATAACACACTTATAATTGTATGCCACTGCTCAGGAAACGGAACCCTTAATTTTAATCCAACTTTGGGAACAGTGGATTGATTACTTTCTATTTTAAACATTGAAACAAAAGCAAAATTTTATCTTGGAGTATTCAATGCAATCTGTGTGATTTTTAAATTCACATTAAATTCATTAGTGATTCTCTGTTTTTAAGATTAAACTCTTTCTTTTTAAAATACTCTAAAATATTCAATGGATGATTATTTTTTAATTGGGTACAAACCAATTTTCTAACATACTGCTATGACTATTACTACTACTGCTATTATTATTGCTACTACTACTACTCCCAGATATCTACAACAACTCCTAAGAAGAGACAGGCAAATCCATCTTGGGTCTCCATGGCATTTGGCATTTTGATAAGTTGGTGTGTAGATCTTGTTCTCTTTATGCTTCTGACACCAATGTAGCACAGTGTGGCATACCTGCATCAAGAGCCAATTGATTCTCACTCTTTACATTGCTATTTTAGGTATCTTGTTGTACTTAAAAGGACTGTTCACTGTTGATGCACTAGTTGGAATTCATAAACTTCAGCAGGCTTACCATTTTCATAGGTTCCCTGTAGCTAGTTCTGAAAATACTCATTTGAATGATGGAAAGCCAGCTCATAATACTGGCTTCTCAGTAGTGATACCATCTATAGCCCACCTTTGAAGTCACTGTCCCCAGTTACCACTTCAACTCCAATGGTGTACAAAGACTTTGAAGTGGTGGGATGTTCTTCAGTTCCACTTTTGTGTTGTCAGTGACAAAGACACATCAGCAGGGATCTTAAAAATGCATTTTCCAGGTGGTACTGCAGTGACATTAAGTGCTGCACTGGCATGTGAAGTAACAGGGGATTTAAGTGCTGCATTTCTATTCAGTGATTTGACTTTTGCTGTGGTCAGGCGAACCTCCTTGTATGGAGCTGCAGATGTAAAAGGGACTCTTAAATGTTTTCCTTCCTTCACTGGCCCTCAACTGGCATTCCAAGTTTCAGTTGTAAACAAGTGATATATTGTTTTTTTTTGAGCTGAATAATTCTTGTGTAGAATATAAGATCATTATATAAATAACAGATATATAGTATTTTCAACATTTCAGTTGTGCAGTTTATCCTTTAATCTCCCAGTTCACGTACTATCATATTAATCTTTCAACCACTGGCCTCTCTTTCTTGGCATTTGTTATTCTGAAGGCTGCATGCATACACAAGTTGGATAAGTTGGTAGAAACATTTTTTTTTCTATTTTAGTATAAAAAACAATTATCTCCTTTTGCATGTCATTTGAATTCCAGGTGGGTATTAATTTAAATTTTTTTTCCCATTTACAGGCACTATTAAACCAGATGCACTTTCACCATAAATCTCCTTATGTATGTACTTTATTTTGTCTTTGATTTGTCAGATGTGCTTTTGGTGTTGTGTTAAAAATTAATTCTGCTTCACTAGCCACCTACTTTAAACTTTTTTTATGAGTTCAGTAATATACTGCAGTGCTGAAATATTATCCTTAAATCGTGGTCAAATAGAATACCCAGAGAATTAAGTGATTTAAATGACATTTACTAGTATCATGAGCTAATTTTTGTATTTGTGAGGATGGCTGGTCACAGATGCTGGGACAGAAGAGGGGCCTGAAAAGGAGAAGGGAGGTGCAATAAGGGATGTTAGTGTTCAGAAAAAACAGTAACAGTGCTATAGGTTTATAATCTAGAATCTAATTTGGGAATATCTAGAGCAGGGGTGTCCAACTCTGCTCCTGGCAGACCGCAGTGGCTGCAGGTTTTCTTTCTAACCATCTTCTTATTTAGTGAGCCATTTTTGCTGCTGATTAACTTGTTTTGCCTTAGTTTTAATTGACATGACTCAGATCCCGTAGTTGTTTCTTTTTCCTTAATGAGCAGCCAAACAATAATGAGACACAAAACATGACCAGCTAACGTGAAAATAAAGAAAGGTGAAGGTCTCGGTCATGTTGGTCTGCTTAGGTCACCAAAACATCTTGACGGTGGTTATAAAAAAAACAGAAAATCAACAGTCTGCTGTGGCAGAATGAGAGCAGCAACAAGTCATGATATTCAATAATGTCTTTAATTAACAGGAAGAATTGGCTTCTCTTTAAGAATCTAGTTGGAGTGAAATTTGCTGGAGTTTTGCGTTCCAATTTAGCTGGTCATGTGTTGGCTCGTTTCACATTTCATTTCTGTTTTGCTGCCATTTAAGTAAGAAGAAACAAATGAATTCAGAGGACTGAATCCTTAAAAACAAGGCTATTAAAATTAAGGGAAAAGGAGTTACTTAGCAGTGAAAACTGCTCGCTTATTAGGAAAAGGGTTAGAATGAAAACTTGCAGCTACTGCGACCCACCAGGATCGGAGTTGGACTTCCTTGGTCTAGATGAATGACTCTGCTTTTTTAACATTGTTTTCAGTCTTGTCTGACTTCCGTTTTGGGGAATTATGTAGGCAATATTTAATGTTCTGACATTCCATTCACAGTCCCTGCAACCCTAAATTAGATTAAAGCAGATTAAGCAGAGAAGGAAAATGGATGGGTGGAATTTACGATATATGTTGGTCAGGCAGCTTTGAGCCAGACCCTTAGTGAGGTGTTCTGCTTTCAAGCTGCATAATCAGTACACAAAATCACGGCTTCAGGAGTGCAGCAGCAGTATTTTTAGCATACTGGCATGCATAACACATCACATAGAATGATCCAATGCAGGCATATCTTGGCAATCAAAACTCCAAGGAGGAGAAAATCCCCCTTGTCGATCTAATGTGAATGTACTCCACAGCTTAAAAATCTGCCACATATCAGACTGAAACTGAGAGCACCAGCATTTCTCTCCACTTCAGGCAAAAATGATAATTTAAGGATTATTAAGGTCTATCCCTAGCACCTTTCAAGGGCATATGAACAATTTTAAAAATCAGTGTGGTGGAATCAATGATGTGGACAAATAATTTCATGATTTACTTGCCCTTATTGTTGGCCATTACAGGATTGTTCATGCTATTGTATTCCTTTTATGTTGTTTTGAACTTAATGTTTTAGCTTGCTATTATTACATATAAACAAAATTTAAAATTTACATATAAATAAACAAAGAAAAACTCATACTGTAGAAGAGATTCCAAAATCAAAATAAAAATTTCACCAAAAAAATGTAATTTTTTTAATCAGGTTTTTTTTTAAAAATTGCAATAACACTTTTCTGCTTAATGTATGAGTTCATGGTGTAGTGGTCCCAACATTTAATATAAAGGCTGCTCAATTTCACACTTTCATACACTGTGATTTGTTTATTTTATTTCAGAATACTAGGAAACCACAACAAAGAGTGCCCTTATCTGGCGTGTTACACTCTGCACTGAGACACTAAACGTACTTAAATAGAATTACTTACACTTATATGCTTATAATACCTATACAAAATGCAAACAACAATGCCACGAAATTTTATGCTGAAATGCTCCAAAATACACACAATTACAATTCTAAAACAGAACCCAGATTAGGTGGCTGTGAATAAGTATAACTGAATACAGATCTTCTGAAAATTAACAAGTCTCTCTCCTACCATAATAATGTCTGAAGTTAAAATTTGTATTGTTAGAAGTGTGCTGCATATCACAACTTGCCAACATTGATTCAAAGATCAACACTATCCATGATGAACAAAGATAAGAACTGTAATCCTATATTCCATAGATACAGGGAACAGGCTAACAAATACTTAAGTACACTGAGGACTTTGAAATCCTGAGAGATAGCAAATTTTTAGGTAATATGGTTGACAAGCTATGTTGGATTAAATTATGTCAAACTTCTTATGACCTGCAGAGTACTGTGACAAGTTCACAGGTAAATCTATACTAATAAACGGCAAAGCCCTCACTCACTCACTCACTGACTGACTGACTGACTGACTGACTGACTGACTCATCACTAATTCTCCAACTTCCCGTGTAGGTAGAAGGCTGAAATTTGTCAGGCTTATTCCTTACAGCTTCCTTACAAAAGTTGGGCAGGTTTCATTTCGAAATTCTACGCGTAATGGTCATAACTGGAAGCTGTTTTTCTCCATTTACTGTAATGGAGATGAGCTTGAAACCTGTGGGGGCGGAGTTTCGTCTGACATCATCACGCCTCCTACGTAATCACGCAGTACGTAGAAAACCAGGAAGAGGCCCAAAAAGCGCTTTAGAAAACATGCATTATATAATTGAGAAGGCAGCGAAACAATAAGAAGCGAGCGAGTGATATATACAACCATATTCATGAGTTCTGCTACTTCGGAAACAAAGCACAGTGTAAACCTACACTTTAAATTAAGTTCATAGACAGGCTGCCGCTGGCGTTTGTAATTTAGTGCCTGCCCATATAAGGCCGTCCGTCAGCGGCAATCCAATAGCAAACTGCCACGGGTAAATATTCACGGGTGAAGGACTGTGCTTATGCAGAGGAAGATGAGATGGTCAGGGTGGTGTTTGGCACAAACTCAGCGAAACTGCGAGAGAAAGTTTTAAGTACCGGGACTTCGGTAGCATTAGATACAGCCATGGACATAGCACGACATGGCAACAGCACAGCTGGGAACCTTCGATGCATGTACACCGAGCGGCTCACGTGAACTGACGCAGTGCACAGACAAAAAGCAACAGTTCCGAAGAGCGCTGAACAAAAACCGAATTACACAATTGAAAAGGCAGCAAAAAAATATGAAGCGTCTGATACATACAAACATATTCATAACTGCAGCTACTGCAGAAACAAAGCACACGGTGGAAAAAGTGAATGTCCCGCTAAAGGAAGACAGTGTTAAAAAAAAAAACCCGTGCATGCAGTGTGTCAGGTCTCAGATAAAGAAGAAGACGAGCTGTTTATTGATGCAGTAAGAAACGTGTATATATATACCCCGATCTACATACTCGAATAATGAATACTTTATTCGCAATCAATGATTGTTTTGGTAAAGCCATACTCAGTGTATTCATTAGATGAACGGTAAAAAAGTAAGAGTGAGGGGAGGGTCACTTATTGAGGCATGCAGGCAAAACCACATTAGCACGCGGGCTCGATGTACGAAAAAATATATCTTTTCAAGTTCTATTTAGTCCATATGTGTCAAACTCAAGGGCCACGGGCCACATCCGGCCCGGCGTGTAATTATATCCGGCCCGCGAGATCATTTTATATACTGTATTATTGTTATTAATGGCCCGGGTATATGAAGCGCTGGTAACACAATAAACTACAGATCCCATAATGCAGCGCTTCAGCTGCCTTGCCGAACACTTACCGCGTTAATCAAGTCTAGCTTGCAAGTTATTGCGAAGCTAGCCCACACGATGCTTAAGAGAAAAGTTGATTCTGAAAATAGAGCCTTTAAAAACCGATGGGAGGCTGAGTATATGTTTACTGACATTGCCGTTAAACCCGTGTGTCTCATTTGTGGAGCTAATGTGGCTGTAATTACAGAATTTAATCTAAGACGGCACTATGAGACAAAACATCAGGGTAACCTGAAAGACCTGAATGCAATGCAGAAGATACAGAAAGCAGAAGAATTAAATAAGAATCTGACACTTCAGCGGACGTTTTTACCCGTGCACAATCACAAAGTGATTTCAAGTGAAGCTGCTTTTATGGGAGACACAAATGCACCAGTGCAACTTGCCCCACTTTCCCTGTTGCCAAGTAATGTTGAACCAAGTCGTCACTACGGTGTTCCCAAATACGCACTTTGCTGATAAACTGAGCGCACTGAGTTTGCACGGCGCTTTGGTGACTTTGAAGAACAAAAAAAGTCCGTCTACATGCGGCTCGAACCTTGTGCATGTTTGGTAGCACATATCTGTGTGAGAAGCTCTTCTCAGTGATAAAGACTAACAAAACAGCACACAGGAGTCGCCTCACTAATGAGCACCTGCAGTCCATCCTGAGAATCTCCACAACACAGAACCTCACACCAAACATAAACGAACTTGTTGCCAAAAAAAGATGCCAGGCGTCCAGCTCTAAAATGACATATGAGCAAAGACAACTGAATGATTTGATTTGTTATTGCTGAAAGGAACACATTTTATTTATATTTCCAGGTTTTGTTATGCAGCATGTTCATATTTGAATTTGTATAATTTTGACAGGATATATTTTTATGGAGAGCAAAATCTTTTGGGATATTTAAAATCTAAGTTTATTTTTTATATAAAATTACATAAGAGTAAAGAAATTTGAATGTTTGTTCTTTTAACGTTTACTTTATTTCTAACTTGTATAATTTAGACAGGATATATTTTTATGGAGAGCAAAATATTATAAGTTGTTTAAGGTTTGAGTTGATTTATTCAGGAATAATATTCCTGTCTGTTTTTACCATTCCTACCAAAGATATTTCTGTCGACTAAATAAAAATTCCTTCTATTTAAAATTTAAATAGAACTTGAACAAATACGATAGTTCATAATATCCACGCAGACTTGCACGTAAGAGCGGGAGTTATCCATTTTAACAAGCAGCGTCTTGCACTGATACGAAATAGCTGTGTGTGTATATATGTAGATATGTATGTATATGTATATATATGTTTATATATGTGTGTGTGTATGTATATATATATGTATTTGTGTGTATATATGTGTGTGTATGTATGTATGTGTGTATGTATATGTATGTGTATATATGTAGATATATATATGTATGTATATATGTGTGTGTGTATATATATGTGTATATGTATAGATATGTATATATATATGTTTATGTGTGTGTGTGTAAATATATATATATATATATATATATATATATATGACAGCAACACTCATCACTCACAACAGTGACAAAACAATTACATTGACAATCATGTTACGTTATTTTCAAAATGTTTCCTTTTCTTTTTCATTGCTTCTTTAACACACTACTTCTCCGCTGCGAAGCGCGGGTATTTTGCTAGTACAAACATAAACTTTGCAAATTATTAATTACATAGCAAGTACATGTAAAGGCACAGATTTGTTTAAACAAGTTGGAAACAATGGGGTTTGAAACTGATTGTCATGAATAGAACTTAATAATGTCTGTCTATTAATTCATTATTGAGCTGTAGGCTGTCAATGGAGAAGAGGAAAACAAAAACTCCAGTCAGCCTCAAAAATGGAGAACATTAACCTCTGGGAGCCTACAGTCAGTTATAAAGGACACAGTCCTGGAGACCTAGGCCAACTCGCTGCACACCTCATTCAGAGAATATATAAGAAATCAATCGATATGTCTTTCCTTCCATAATTTTCAAATATGTTCCTACTTTGTAGGATACGTCTGCTTAAATCAATGCCAATGTTAAAATGAAACTGTTACTGATGCATGTCAAACTAGAGACAGTATTTTATTTACCACAAAGCAATTTTATTTTCTGTTGTAAACATAGAAACATAATATACAGTCACCCCTCCAGATTCAAAATTTGACATTTGCAGTTCTGATTATTTGTGGGTTAGCTGTAAACCATTAAATAAGAATATTTGGGAGCCTGCTGTTAAAGCACAGAAATTTGCAGATGACGCATAAGCCAAAAATATATAAACAATACTGAAAATAGTGTGCATTACATAAAATCATGCAATTTATAAATACTAGTGTTATTTAATATTTGTTAGTGTAAGTGCATACTATATCTTTAATATTAAAAGTTATTTTTGGAAGGAAAAGAACTGTGGATCTACGCCAGCTACTTTCCACCTTCACTGCTCCCTTAGTTATTTAGCAGATCCAGACATCTCCCCCCAGCAGGTTCACACTCCGTTCTCTCTCTGTCCTCTACTGAAAATTGCGTAGAGCTCTAGCCATCCTTTTCGACTCTCACCTTTATCAAGGTCACGCTTACTTCTTTATTTCTTTTCTCCTTATTTATTTTTGTCCTTTCTTAACTGCTCATGTCCTTTTTATCAATGCAGTCAACCCCAGCTGATACCGTGCATTCACCATACCGCTAAATGGCAAGCAACTCCTTAACTTGAGTGCACATGCATACCGTTGCCAGTTAATCAACTAGGTAATAATGCTTATAAATAAAATAAAAACAAACATCTAAAAACATTTATTAAAATAAAACATACAAATATATATCTACACCACAGTTAAGGGGGCCCAAGTATTATTTGCAAATTTTCAACCAAGCAGGGGTCTTCTGCCACTAACTCTCATTAATGTCAATGGGTGACATGTGCAAAGTCATTTATACTATATATTAAACAATAGTATTCAGCTAATACTTCAAATGATGTGTAGCTGCTGGTAAGTAAGGCAGGATCAAACATGGGTTTAATGCGTACCCAAAGGAAATCTCTCAGTCCAGAAAAGGTTTGTTTTAAAAATGTTTAGTGAATATTCAAAGCCAACAGTCCGCACAAAAATAGAGAAAAGTTGTTACACAAGTAGAATAACATTTAAAAAAGAAAAATGTTTCTTCTTGTTAAACTTCAATTGTTTCTATACTTAAGGATGAGTTATTTCTCTATGCTTTACTTCACATTCAGTATGTTGTAAATGTAGAGCTTTGCACATACAACTGAGCACGTTAAGACATGGTTTGAAACCGTGCGCCTTCCATGCCTTACCTACTAACTGAGACTAATCTATGGTCAAAGGGACAAGAAATAGTTAAAATTTACCAATTCAATTCAGCTGTTTGGGTTATAAGAACCTCCCAAATGCTTTGCACTAATTTATGGGCAAAAATTTAATATAACTAAGAAAATACTTCTATCAACTTAACATGACCTAAATAACTGGCAAATGGCTCTTACATGATGTTTTACATACCTTCTTTTGTTGTAGCCTCTGTTGAGAATCCACTTGAAAGACAACTGCTAGTTTGACATTATTCTAATACCTTATAATAAATACATTTTTTAATATTTCATGATATTAAGTTAATGATGTGGTTCAAGATGTTAACATCCAATAAAGGCACAAGCATCTTAAATATTTCCTACATGTTATACTGTTTAAACATGTAATTACTGAACCAGTTTTTTCAGAACATTGTCTAAGGCACGGATGTCAAACTCTGGTCCTGGAGGGCCTCAGTGGCTTCTTCGTTAGTGACCAGTTTTTGCTGCTAATTAACTTCTTTTGCCTTAATTTTAGTTAACTTGTCCCCTTTGTTGTTTCATTTTTCCTTAATTAGCAGCCAAATAATAATGAGAAACAAAACAAGTGGCCACATGACCAGCTCACCTGTGCCCATCACAGAATATCTGAAAATAAAGAAAGGTGAAGTTCTCAGTAAGGCTAATCTCTCAGGTCACCAAAGCATTTTGACGTTGCTATGGCAGAATGAGAGCAGCAACAAGCCATGGAATTAAATAATGAGTGTAATTAACAGCAAGAATCGGAAATTGGTTGGAGTTGCAGCCCCAATTTAGTTAGTCATCTGTTGGCTTGTTTCATGTCTCATGTCTGTTTGGCTGTCATTTAATGAAGAAAAGAATCAATTGAGAAAACTGAATCCTTATAAACAGAACTATTAAAATGAAGGGAAAAATAAGTTAATTAGCAGTGAAAACTGGTCACTGATTAGGAAAAGGGTTAGAATGAAAACCTGCAGCCACTGCGGCCCTCCAGGCCTGGAGTTCGACACCTCTGGTCTAGGGGAAACTGTAGTCTGACTAGGAGGTAATAAGCCAAAGAAAGACCTTGGAAGAAATCTTAAAGTACACTTGCTTATATATCCCAACACACTTGCTCACAAGTCAAGTTTATTTTAGTGGTGGAAGGAAACCAGAGTTCCTGGTTTAAACCCATACGTACATGGAAAAATGTATGAACTCCACATAAGGGGCACCCCAGCATCTACAGTTATCTGGCATGTGTGTTCTTTCCAGCTGTAGCCTTCTAATGCTAAGCAGTATTTTTTAAAGCTATATTTCTCAAATATGATTGCCATTCCTAAAATTCTAATTTGACAAGTGCCTATATGTTAATATTTATGTATTCTCTGTATTCATAAAATATTTTGAGCCTACAATAAACTTAACAAAAGCATAGAGTTGGATTTTTTTGACATGCATCCCATTACTAAGATGCTGTGAATATCTTACAGTCTACCTTAGTAAACAAAAGATGACACATTTTGTAATGGAAGTGCACTACATCAAAACAGTACAAAACATAAACAGTGGCATAATTTATTTCCTATTTTAGAGTTCTAAGAGAATAGAAGCAAAAAAAGTCAAGGTTAAAAACCTACTGATTTAAGACATTTAATTACTTTTCTCCCGTTTTCTTTATACTTTATTACTAATAGATATTCTTTTATGTAGCTGTATTTCAGAAAGCCCAAAGACAACAGGAAATTGTTTTGAACCTCTTGCTCTATATCATCATGTATTCATAGCACTTCTACTTTGGTGATTACCTGATAAATATTAGTTGAAGTCTGTCCTCAGCATTTTATTCACTGCAGTATAATTTTATGTGAAGGTTTTGTGACTTTGCAATTGAATTAAATAAATCTAGATGTAATGCTGTTTGCACAATGCATATTTTAAAAAGAACTTCAAATTATATTTGTTCTCTGCAACAATATTATTTTTATTTAATAGAGCAGAGACGATGTTATAACCCGTTACATTTGGTACAAAGTGGTAAAACACATTCCCAGTAATATTAAAATTAATATGTGCAAATACAAGAAATAATGAAAGTATTATAAATGCTCATTTTATTCTGTCTCTCTTGGCTGTTCATGGGTGATGGTCATATATTAGACTCATAAAAAAAAGAATCATTTTATATCACTAACTAAAATTTATAATTAAAATTAAACTATTCAAAAATATTGAATCTCATCACTGCTGACCGGTTTGTGAAGCCATGACTGTGTTTAAACTGTGTCATATTTAAAATTCCATGATTGATCTTGTGAATTCAATTATAGTATCAGAATTCCTTTTCAGATTATACTTCATTAAATTGCTTTTATCTTAATAAAGTTTCTGTTTTACATTAGTAACAGGTATTATGCATTCGCTTGGTGTAGGTCAGAATTTAAACTAAGTGTACAATTTGATAAGGCATAATGAAGGAGAAAAAGTGGACTTAAGAACCTGAGTAAAAGCAGCTCATGATAAAAACTAAGCAGAAAATATGAATCACTATATATTTATTCTTCTGTTTATACAGTAGTAACTTTAAACTATCAAATGTTAATTTATATATATATATATATATATATACATATATATATATATATATATATGTAGAGAAAGAGTTGTAATCAAGATGCGTTCAATGTCTTATGGATTGCTTTTGGGTAATTTTCATTAAGACTGGCACTCATATGATATATTTAACTCATACACACTCTTACTTTATATTATCCAATATGATTTTATGTGAGAGATATGGCACACCAAGTTAATGACATAAAATTAAACAATTGTAATATTGACATACTGTTTTGTGGCCTAGTTTCCCTATGTGTGCATGTTCTTCCACTGTTTGTGGGTCTTTGGATATTGAAGTCTTATGTATTATATTAATTAGGAAATCCAAATGTACCTACTAATTAATTGATGGAAGAAAAATGGATGGAAGAATTTTTTTAGGCACATTTCTTTCTAATGGTTATTCTGCTGTTTTTGTTGCCTTCTAGTGCCACCCTGATTTTCCACAGCTCCTTCTAGGTGGCTCCACACACTTTCATCTGCATTATGCTCAGCTTGCTTGCACATTCATGTTCATGGTTCTACCTCACATCACTCATCTGCACTGAATTTCCCAACTCTGTAAGCTTATCCAACCCAGGATCCTTCTAAAACTTGCTGGTTAGCAAATGTCTAGGCCAATGGATTTTAGCAGTGGAGAAAGAACGACAATGTATTTGCAGGTAAGCATTCTCAAAGTGGTTTCAGATGAGCTGAAAATATAAGTACTAATCATGTGAATTTCTTATTTGGCAAATGATCTATGTTTCTAAATTTTTTTATGAAGTCAAACACTAAGTTTATATATAATTTTATTATTTTATAGACTTAACAGTTGTACAACCACCATGCTTCCATCCATACATGCTTCCCTACAAAATGATTTATTAAAAAAATTTTACTTTATATATGTGGTGTATAAGTTTTTAATGTGTATGTTTTACATAATAAAAGTGAACTGAATGAATGTGTTATTTAGCAGAAATGTAAAATGAGTTGGTATTCCTGGCAAGGCACTGTGAATTTGATCATGACTGTTATAGTGATTCAGTTCCTTGTCTCATTAAATTCAACTCTTTTAATGGTGAGCTCAGTTATTTAACATCTTCTTTTGTACATGCATGTTTTGACATAACAATATTGAATATCAGCCTTGGTGCAGCTTTCTTTTAGTTACATTATAGTGTTTTGATGGCTAAATATTGCTAGGACATTCCAGACATTTTAGAAACTTTAGATTGGTATCTGCATGCAATGGTAAGTTAAGCTACAGAAGAGTTTTTATCTTCATTTTTTTGTTCAATGCTGTTTTATTTTATCATCTTCTGTTTGGTATTGTGTACTGGGTTGTTTTCAATACGCCACTTTAGCATTTTTTTAAACAGCCTCTGCTTGGCTTTGGCCTTTTTGAGCAACGGTGTAAACCTGTGATGTTTGCTCTAGTCTGTTATGTATGAACTCCTGACATATTTTATTTAAACCAAAATACTGAGACTTGTATTATTATCATTATAATCAAGCATCAGCACTTCTCTCTGGTATATTTGTTCTGGAGCTAACTCTGACAACTGTGTACATGAGTTACAAGTGTATTGCTTGTGTAACTGCACTGAGTAGTGGCTAATTTATTTAAAAGTGGCAGGAAACTTTTAACATTAGATCCAGTAATCATACAGCATCTTCTTCTTCTTCATCCTAGTGTTTATCCCGCATGGCAAGGTCCGCTTTTCTGCAAATCCAGCTCCATTTGGCATGATCGAGGGCATCTTCTGGGGCGGCATTGACGGTCTTCATGTCTTCCTTTATTCTGTCCATCCACCTCTTCTTCGGCCTGCCACGTGGGCGCTGACCACCAGGATCAAGCCTCATAGCCGTTTTTGCTACCGAGTTGTCGTCTACGCGCACGACGTGTCCATACCACCGTAGCCGTGCCTCGCACATTTTCTCCGTGATTGGTGCGATGCCGAGGCGCTTTCTGACGTCTTCATTCATGACTTGGTCCCAGCACGTGAGGCCTAGGCACCTCCTCAGCATTAGTATTTCCATCGTGTTTAGGGCCTGCTCGTGCTTGGCGGTGGCTGGCCAACACTCCGATCCATACAGGGCGACTGGGCGGACTACAGTCTTGTAAATCTTGGCCTTGAGGTGGTCAGGCATTCGGCAGTCACACAGCACGCCCGTTACTTGGCGCCACTTCGCCCACGTGGCGTTGATCCGAGCTCGCACATCGGGAAGGATGTCCCCGTCGTTACTGATCGTCGATCCCAGATACTTGAATTCATGGGTCTTCTTTAGGTCTTCTCCGTCGATGCTGATAGTGCCATCAGTTTGGAGGCCAGCTTCCATGTATTCAGTCTTCTTGATGTTGAGTCTCATGCCATGGTCGGTCAGGCGTATCTTCCATTGCTGCGTGTGTTGTTGCAGCTCACTTCTAGATTGGTTCACCAGGAATACGTCGTCGGCGTATAAAATTGACCATGGTTGGGGAATTTGGAGATCGGCGGTCGCTGTGTCCATACAAAGGATGAACAGAAGGGGCGAGAGGGCAGAGCCTTGGTGTACTCCCACGTTGATGGCGAAAGGCGGTGAGATTCCCATGGGACATTTGACTACACTGGTGACGTTTATGTAGAGCAATTTGACCCAGTCGACGTAAGCCTCCGGGACATGCCAGATAAGGTCGTGTGGCACTCTATCGAATGCCTTCTCCAAGTCCAGGAATGCCATGTGGACCATTTGATTTTTCTCTCGATGTTTCTCCACCAGCAGTCTTGCGGCGTGTATGGCGTCAGTGGTTCCACATCCCTTAACAAACCCACACTGGTTAGGGGTGATCGTGACGATCCGTCGCAGGCGGACGTCTAGGATCCTTTCGAATATTTTGATAGTGTGGCATAGGAGGCGGATTGGTCGGTAGTTGGTGCAATCGGTGACGTCGCCCTTGGCTTTCCAAATGGGGACAGTGACGCTGGTTGTCCAGACCGCTGGTATCCTGCCCTCTCTGATGATGTTATTGAATAGGGTACTGAGAGCGGCGGCTCCTTGCTGGCCGAGGAGTTTCCAGGCTTCGATGGGAATGTCGTTGGGGCCAGGCGCTTTTCCATTCTTCATTTTCTTCACGACATCCTTGATCTCAGCAGTCGTGATCGGCGGGACTGGGTCATAGACGGGGGCGGCGCTGTGGATTGGCGGGTGGGGAAATTCTTCATTGCTGATCTGGGAGAAGTGCTCACTCCAGCGTTCGAGGATGGCTGGTGGATCACGCAGGACCTGTTGATTGACGTCTTTGATATGTTTCACTTGGCCGATGTCCTGCGTTGAACGGTGTCGGCTGTTGGCCAGGCGGTATATCTTGTTTGCTCCTCCAGGCTCGTCCAAGTCGTGGTAGAGCTGGTCATAGTGCGCAGTCTTCACCACTGCCACCGCCTTTTTCGCCTTCGCCTTCAGGCTCTTGTACCGTTGGTAGTCCTCGTCTTCTCTAGACTGGCGCCACTTCTTTAGTGTTGACTTCTTTTCTTTCACGGCGCTTTGGACTTCTGTGTTCCACCACTATAATTGCTTGTCGATAAAGCGCTTTCCTGGCTTGGTCTTCCCTAGGACGTTGGTTGCTGCTTCTCGGATTTGGTCGGCTATCTTGTTCCATCTGGTCTCGACTAACTGGTTGCTGTTGTTGTTGAGGTCGATCGATCTGAGTGCTTCGGTGAGGTCCCTTCTGCCTTCGGCCATCCTCCACCATTTGATCTTTTCCTCGTTGGTGGCTCTCACTTGTCGCCGTTGGCCAAGGTCTAGCTTGAGGTCCATGACGAGTAGCCGGTGTTGTGGGCAGATGTTGGTCGACGGGATTACTTTGACATCGGTTACCAGTTTCAGGTGTTGCCTTCGGGTGAGAAAGTAATCGATTTGCGTTTCTCTTCCGCCGCTAGAGTATGTGACGAGGTGTGATAGCTTCTTCTTGAAGAAAGTGTTGGCCACTGCAAGATCATGCGTTTCCACACAATCCAGGGCACGTTCCCCGTCCTCGTTGCGGCTTCCATAACCTTGCCCGCCATGAAGCCTTTCATAGCCATTCCTATCTCGCCCAACGTGACCATTGAGATCGCCGCCAATGACAATATATTCTTCGGGTCCAAGTGCTCGAAGGTGGGCATCGAGACTTTCCCAGAAATCTTCTATGTCTGCTTCCGAGCAGTTGGTCTCGGGGGCGTAGCAGGAGATCACTCGCATGGTGATGTCACCCGTGTCGATCTGGAGTGACATGAGCCGATCCGATATTCGAGTCACTTCGACCACATTGTCCCGTACTTTCTGGCTGACCACTATTCCCACAACATTTTGGGGCTTTATGCCGTTGTAGAATAGCTTGAATCCATCGCCTATATCCCTTGCCTTTGCACCAGTCCATTTGGTTTCTTGGATGCACGCGATGTCGATGCGGCGGGTCTTGAGGGTGTCGGCTAATTCTCGGCTTCGTCCTGTCATCGTGCCGATGTTGAAGGTACCCAATCGTAGTGGTTGTTGTTGTTGGACTCGCTTCTTTAGCCTGCCTTGTCCATGGGCAGGTAGCCCTTGTCCACTTCTCACGATGCGAGGGCGCCGCGAGTTGCCTCCGGGGGACGCCCCAGCATTATCTTCCAAATTTTGAGACAGTATTGCCATTTGATGCGACCAAGAAATGAATCGACCGATGTGTCGCTCCACCTGACGTCGAACACCCTCACCGTTAGCCAATTTCCCAAAGGGTCGTTGTTACCAGCCGGCACCGCGAGGAGGTGGTGATGGGATTTTGCCAGCCAGTAATCATACAGCATCAATAAACACAAAACTGTCCAAGGCAATGAAAACCACAGGGTAAATACAATTTGGGAAGTCTTTAAATAAGCAAAAGATCAACAACCAAAACAATACCTGCAGAGAAATCAGATTGCTCAAGATGTTTATCTTTTTGTGCCGAGGACTCTTTTATTTAAGGGATCATCATCTCAGTGTTAGATGTCCATGACATAATGCACACAGCACACACACAAGACTCCCTTAACAGTGTATGGAATTACAATAGCAAATACATTAAATGTTGCAAATGATGATGCACAGTAACTAATGGAATTCCTAAAATATAAAAATAATAAGACAAAATAATTTGTAATTCCTGGATTTAGAACTAAAGTGTCATCTTGCGAAATAGTGTGGGACAACTACTAAGGTAATGGCATCCTTACTGTCAGTGCTAGTGACAGCACGGGATCTTTCTTGGTCCTGTCCTTTTACTGTACCATACTTACACTTTCCAAATGAGGAGTCAACTGAGGAACATGCATACAGGAAAAGCCAAAGGACCAGATGAAGTCAATCCACAAGATATTAGGGCCTGTGCTGACCAACTTTGTGGTACCTTCTATCACTTTTTCAGACTGTCATTAAGGCTGAAAAAGGTGTCGCTGCTGTGGAAAAAACATCTTGCATTGTTCCTGATCCAAAGAAAACAGGTGTGTCTTCACACAGTGATTACACACCAGTGGCACTTACGTTTCACATCAGGATGGCCTTTGAGAGGCTGGTCCTGAACTTTATGAATCCTATTGGTTGGAGACAACCTAGACTTACTTCAGTTTGCCTGTCAGACAAAGATTGGAGTGGAGACAGCAATTATCTCTTTGCTCCAAAAATGCTTATTCACACCTGGATGAAGCTGGCAGCACTGAGAGGTTTATATGTTTTATTTCTTAAGTGTCTTCAACACCACCTAGCCATTCCTGTTCAGCTCAGAGATATGCAGGTGGATAAGCCTATGGTGCCCTGGATAATGAAGTATCTGTCAGGTAGACCACATGAGACTCAAGGACTATGTTTTTGATGTGAGCAACACTGGTTTACCACAAGGAACAGTCCTGTCTCCTTCTCTTTCCACTCTGTACACCTTGGAGCATAAATATAATACTATGTCATGTCACTTGCAGAAATTCTTATATAATTCTGCACCTATGGGGTGTCTCAATAAGAGGAATTAGACAGTGTACAGGAGTAAGGTGGAGGATTTTGTTTCTTTTTGGAGAAAGAATTTTCTGCAACTGAACATCAGCAAAATCAAGAAACTGGTTATTGACTTTTTCCACACCAAAGAGACTCTATGCCCAGTCACCTTTCAGGGAGTGGATGTAGAGGTGGTGCATTGCTACAAGTATTTGGGTGTCCACATCAATGACAGGCTGTACTGGTCTAGTAATGCAGAGGAAATATATATAAGACAGGACAGAGCAGACTATTTTTTTCTTAGGAGAATGTGTTCCTTTAATGTGGGTAGTGACATCCTTCACATCTTCTACAACTCTGTGAAGGCCAGTGTGATTTTCTACACTGTGGTGTCTTGGCCTGGAAACAACACTTCAAGAGAGGCCCACCAAATTAACAAGCTGTTTAAAATTGCAGGGTCGGTTATGGACGCACGTACAACATGCTGCAGGTAGCATCAAAGGAAAGAATAAAGTCAAAATTGAAGGTCATTATGAACAATGCTGTACATCCTCTCTTTGACACACTAATACTGAGTTGTTTTGGCCAACAAATTATTCAGCAGAAGTGTGTCAAGGAATGCTAGGCTCCTTTATACCAATGGCAATATGCTTTTAAAATGCCTCATTGTAACTGTATCTGCCAAGTCAGAAGTTTATTTCTTTTAAGTTTTCTTTCTTTTTTAGTCATTCTGGTGGGACTGTCTATTGCTCTTGCTTTGGAAATCAGTAAGGGTATGACTGCATATATAACACAAGGAAGGAGTTAACTTGTTCCCAGAGTGAAATACAGGCTAGATTTTGATACATCTTGATAATTTCAAAGAAGTACTCTATCTTGGAATCTGCAGTTATATGACTGTAGTGCACAAAGTTCCCATGGATTGCAATTCTATATAATTTATTTGTTCCAGCCTGCACCCCTGCATGATCTTTTTACACCTTAATGTTGCACATGCTGGTACAGTTCCACCAAAAATAATGAATTGTTTAATAGGGCAGCCAGGCCTGTGATGAATTTGCAGGTTTCTATTAATTCGCTTGACATCGGTTGCAGATGGTTAAAAATGTAACCTATTTAAAAAAGAAAAAACAAAAAAGCCTTATGTAGTTTAGCCTAAAATGTTTGAATTATTTTGTTTAATTTATTTTAAGGAAGAAACCGCTTAAAGATAACTATGTATCAACCAATATAACAATAATAACCAAAAACCAATAAAACAGGGTTTTAGTTTAATGAATACAAGGTGGTGGTTGACAGACATATTATATCCACTGGATTGGACTTTACTATTTAGATGTTTTTTTTTACTATACCTAGATCCCTCATACTGTGTGCCTTGTGTTAGCAAAGTAGAGAATCCACGAGGGGCGGTAAATATGTATAGACTCTACTGATAGAATGAAGAAACATCAGCAACAATAAATCTATAGAATAACCCTGCTGCACTATGAACAAGAAAACAGTTGAATAGTAAAATATTAAGTGTATATAAATATTCAAGTGGAAACATGGCAAATAAAAAGTTTGTGAGTAACCTAGTTCATTTTACTTTATTAATGCTTTAATAATGCCTTATTTGTGATTAAAAATAAACTCTTTGGTTTCCTTTTTTAAAGGTTTTGGGCAAAATAAACAGGGATCTATAGTGGTATTAAGCAATTTTCCTCAATCAAGGAATCCTCAATGAAAGACACTCCACGTAACTCTGCTGAATGAAGCATTTTATATTTTTAGTTGCTGTTAGTGTGTTTTTCTTAGTTTGACTATAATAATGTGCTTTTTTAGCTTGTAACACTTTTTAGAATTGGTTCTCATTGTAAAATCAGATTCCAAGTTACCAACTGGGATGTGCGTGTCAGGTGAGGCAGGGGATTATTACAGTTTCCTTTCTTCCTAAAACACTTAAACGCACTGTTTCTAACCAGGTCTTTTCCTTCCTTCTACAGAATGGATTACTTGATACCGTCTAGTCGGGCTTAAAGAGGAACCACTCAACTGAGACGGCTCTGTGATGATGCGTGTCAGCTCCTTGCTTCCTCTTCCATCATGGGAGCCTCTTGAACCCGACACCATCAGTATCGTAACCAAGATGAGCATGGCAGATTAGGACAAAACCCACCAAGCAAGGGGATGGTGAGAAGTGCAAGTGCTTTCATTATAAATATTCCACAAAACAAGTGTTCCAAAAAGTGTAATGTTCCAAACTGTCAATAAATAAATAATCCATAAAATGAACTGAAAGTGGCAGTTAAAATCAATAAATAGAAAAATCAGTTAAAAACAAGGATAAAACAATGCAGTGCGGGAAACTCATTAAAAATCTGCAGAAGCCCTGGTGCCTTGCTTTAAAATTTACACCTCTCCAGCTTATCCTTTTTGGCCCTTGCAGCCCAGATAGATGTTGATCAGTAGGTGCAGACACCCTTCTCATCCAGCCTGTGTCCCCCGCCGCCAATCCTACAGCATCCGCGGGCAACCACCAAGCCCTGCTCCACCTGAACTGCTGCCAATCCAGGCTTCACCCAGCGCAGGCGTTCTGTACTCCCACTGCTGCCGTTTCAATGGCTTCTCCTGGCAAGAGTACCAACAGAGCATAATGGTCACTCCTGCTCCCAAAGACACTCAACAGGAG
The DNA here is from genome assembly GCA_026402145.1 of Polypterus bichir lapradei. Lineage (NCBI taxonomy): Eukaryota > Metazoa > Chordata > Cladistia > Polypteriformes > Polypteridae > Polypterus > Polypterus bichir. The sequence continues at coordinate 1,007,512 of JANRMT010062833.1, read as the reverse complement.
TGACCCACATCCCCTTCCTGAGCAATGGCCACTCACTTCTCCTTGGGGCTCTATTCCTGCCCATCTGCTTCCACTCTGTTCACCAGCTTGTTTTCTGTCTCTTTCTCCTGCCTGCTTCTTCTCCCGTCTTTCAACCTCTGTTTTCTTCTCTTGACTCTCTTTTACTTTTCTCAACGTGTACTCCACTTTTATATGCTGGGAAGCTGTTGCAGTTGTGATCACCTGATTGCTGTCCCAGGTGATAATAAGGAAATCAGTACATGTCCGCAAGGCAATGCATGGATGGCTGACCGCCTCACACCAACCCTGAGACAGGGCGTCTTCATGGCAGATCGCTAGCACCTGCTCCATTCCCCAGCATGGGCATGTTCATTATTTATTTATTAAAATGGCCGGTTTTTCTGAGCCGCGGACCCACTATACCACAGGCTGTAGTAAAGGTAGTTAACCAGCTACAATTTGCTACAGCTACAAAAATATCATTGGTCCTGATCCTGTTAGATCTTTCTTCTGCCTTTGACACAGTCAACCATGACATCCTTCTTGCACCCCTCTCTGACACTGGCATCACTGGAAATGCTCTCAGATGGTTTGAGTCCTACATCTCGGACAGATCTTACAGCATGTCCTGGTGAGGAGAGTTGTCAAAAGCACACCAGACATGCACAGGTGTACCCCAAGGACTGGTCTTGGGTCTTCTACTTTTCTCTCTGTATGTCACCTCACTGGGCTCCATCATCCAATCCCATGGGTTCTCTTATCAGTAATATGACAATGATATACAGCTAAACCTATCGTTCCCTCCAGAGGACAATATGGTATCGGCTACAGTGGTGCTTGAAAGTTGGTGAACCCTTTAGAATTTTCTGTATTTCTGCATAAATATGACGTAAAACATCATCAGATTTTCACTCAAGTCCTAAAAGTAGGACCTTGAAAAGTAGGATGATGTTTTAGGTCATATTTATGCAGAAATATAGACAATTCTAAAGGGTTCACAAGCACAACTCTAGAGTCTCTGCATGCCTTACTGATATCTCAACCTGGATCAGAAGAACCTCCATCTACAGCTCAATCTGAACTTCTTATGATTCCAGCCAGTCAGTCTTTTTATCTTCCTGTTTCTGTACAGCTTGGCTCACTGTTGCTAAAAACTGCCAAGTTTGTACACAACCTTGGGGTGGTGATTAATGAGCAGCTATCTTTTTCTGACCACATTTCCACTGTTTCTCATTCAAGCAGGTTCACTCTATACAACATCTGCAAGATCAGACTCATCTGACAGAGTATGCAGCACAACCTCTAGTCCAGTTCTGGACTTGTTACTTCTGGACTACTGGAACTCGCCTCAAACGGTTGCAGATGATCCAGAATCTCTTGTATTTAACCAGTTGAGACAGGCACATGTCACTCCCCTCTTCGAGTCACTACTTGGCTTCCTGTAGCAGCACAGATTAAGTTCAAGTCTCTGATGCTCACCTACAGAGTAGTCAGTGGGTCAGCAGCTGAGTATATGGAGACACTAGTGAGGTGCTATGTTCCTTCTCGTCCACTCAGGTTTGCCAGGGATCACAGTCTGGTGATAACACCTCTGCATGGTATCAAGTCTCAATCCACATTCTTATCCTGAGTAGTTCCCACTTGGTGGAACAGACTACCCACTTCAATCTGTACTGCTGACTCCCTCAGTGTATTTAAGAAGCAACTGAAGACCCATCTGTTCTGTGAATATCTGTCTATTTGATTGAAGAAAAAAAAGCATGCCCTGTAATCTTTTATATTGTTAGTTAATTTGTTGTTTAAGTTGAGTTATCTTATCAATTATAATTTGTGATTGTAAATCTTTAGTTATTACCTTTTTTCATTTGTGGCAATTAACTTTTGTTACATGTTCTATACACCTGCTGAGCAAACAGGCCCTAGCCTAATGTTACCCGATTAAGTTGTAAGTCACTTTGGATAAAAACGTCTGCCAAGCAAATAAATGTAAATGTAAATGAGCACCACCACATTATGCAGCCACTGGTGGCATCCAAGATGTGGAATTTTTTTTTTCAAATTTCTCAGTATAAACCTTGTATCTTTTATATGTTCAAGTTTAATTTAGGTCTTTTATTTTAAATAAGTACATATAATTAAATTATATACCTGGAAAATTAAAACAGATCATATGTAAATAACCCCAATATGAATAGATAAAATACATAACTTGAACCTTATAAAGAATGATGGACTGAGTTCTGCCTTTTTCCTCACTGATGCTGTGATGGTCTTTGTTCCTAAGTGACCCTAATTTCGGTTCATAAGGTTTAAGAATTGTATATAAATACAGTATAATAAAAATACAAATACATAGAATACATTATATATATATAAAATATTACTGTGCATCTTGGCCCTTTATACTGTATCAGTACGTTTGAACCATTGAGTCAGAGGGGTATCTTGTGCATGCTTTCATTAATGTAATATAAAAACAAAGACTGATTGATTAATTATGCATAGTTTGTTGTTCACTTGATTTTTTTAAAATATTTTGTGTATTTTCACAATCAAGTTAAAGCCATTATTTCAGATTTTCATTACTTTACCTTGCAATGTGCATCTTAAATTAAAATTGCAGCTCACACTGAGGCTACAGAAAAAAAGTTAAATAAAAAAATCAGTGCAAAACAAACACCCAAATTTTATATATACAGATAAAACGCATTTATTCATCATTAAAATGCAATTTATATATGAAGTTTAATATGTGCTTTTCCAGAATTTACTTTGTTTTGTTTTGGTGTGATTATACCTTTTGAATTTCCAAATGTTATGTGGTGGTAATAGTATCTGGGGCAGGCTATAATTAAGAGATGCAAAAATAAAAAGCGCCCTTTGGGCGAGACTAGCCATTAAGTGTTTTTTAATTTTCATTTAAATAATCTTTTTTTTTTGCTTAGTGCTTGACCTCTTAAATTTAACATCTTGACAGCTTCTCTAACTTATAACTACCCATATTTCAGCTGAAATCTTCACCATCTCTTCCACCCTGCACAATTTTGTTCTTTCCCTTTCACCTTAAAGTACTCTTCCAAAAAATGTGACTTCCTATCCAACCAACCAACAATAAATTTTGTTGTGATATGAGTACTCAGCTTCTTGCCATTTAACAAGCAATACAAGCAACTCACTAACATGAAGAGACATGGTGAATATGAATTCAAGTCAGTATGTGAGTACAGGGAGATAGAAAACATTGAGAAAATGTATAGTCCATAAATAAAGAAGTGAATAAGGAAAAGAAAAATCTACATTAAAAGAAAACAGCAATGCTGGAAGCAGGAGGAACTATAAATTTGAGCTGAGATGCAGTAGATACAACCTGTTTAAACAAATCCATTTTCTAACTAGCTTATCTGTTTCAAAATCACAGGTTGATCTGTGCCTATCCAGGGAACTTTGAGTGCAAGGCAGGAAACCACTTTGGAGATGCTTCCAGTCTGTTGCACAGCTTAATTACAAACACCCACTCTCACTGACATGAGGACATTGTTAGAGTTACTAATTGTTCAACACTGTAAATTGAATTAGAAAAGGTTTTCGGTTTATAGACAAAGGGGCATGTACTCTGTCAACAAGTGATTCTGTCTTGTCTGAACCGGTTCATGGCCTGAGGTAAATGGCATTTGAAAACAAGAAGAAGTAGATATGTCAATGTCCACATGAGCCACCATAAGCACCAAAAGGTGACTAAGATGCTGTTGTCATTCTTATCATTTTTTTTAACCTGTGCATTATGGAAAACTGGGATTTAAAGAGGTAAAAAGCAGTTACAAACAAGGCACAAACAATATAATTAACAGGTGAAGTGCAATATTGTTTCTGTATATAATATATAATTAATATTCAAATTTAAAAAGTAGAAGCTTAAACAAGTGCATTATGATTAATTAGTAAAATTAAACATTTTGTTTTCTCTGTTTCTTTGTATTCTCTAATCAACATAACAATACTAAAATGTATGTACCCAGCTTGTCTTCTGCATTCAGTAAAAAAGTAAAACTGACTACAGACTATAGAGTGCTGTACTAGTCCATTAAAATATCCAGTTGATTAAGGTATTATTATTATTATTATTATTATTATTATTATTATAATAAAAGGATAAATGTAATCTTTTTTGGTTGATATGTATCCGCTTTGTTTTCAATCACTATAAATATTTACATAATACAATGATTATTTTTGTCCCTAATTTGAAAGAATGAAAGTGTCTCAACAGTTGAACTGGAGACCTGTTTCAGTTAGCACAATGCAACTTTAATTCTCCTGAAAAATAGGAGTGAAGAAAATGTTTATAGCTTTGAAAATGTCCTGTTTCTTCTGTGTTTGTTGGTGTGGCTGGAAATTACAAGATTAAAACTTCAAAGGAAGGAGACAGCCTTTAGTGTTTAATATCCAGTGGTGCTTAATTATGAGATAACGTTTCATGGTAGACTTCTCTGTCATTTTCGGCATGAAAATCCTACTGGGGCCATACCAGAATTTTCGTTTATGGGTGTAGACTACTCTAACATACTGCAAACATTAACTTACCTAATGAACAATACACTATCTGGCCCTCTTTTCTTAATGACTAATGAGTCATGCAACATCACACACCTTTCTCATCCCAAAAAAATCAGGCGAGCGGTATGATGATAGAGTCTGGCATGTCTTGATTGACATTCGATCATTGGGATACTCAATGACATTGTCATCATCGGACAAAATACAGCAATGTACATTTAACTATTAAGTAAACTGTCAGCTACCCAACAATCCACAGCCCAGGATAAGAGCTGCCTAAATCGAAAAACAGCAAAATCTCAAGTTTTGTTTTACACATCCAAGGGTATAAAGAACACTGCAGAGACAACACAGCTAGCCCATGAACACAAAGACAATCATGCATACTACAAAAGGCAGTTTTTTTAGAAATGAAGTTACATTGAGAATATAATGGAAAATTGGACAGAATTAGTTAAGAAGACCAGTGTTTTATGAACATTTTAATAATAAGTTACTGACAGAGGCTTATTACCTACTTAGAACAACATCTTTTATGGTTATGCCCCACTGGTTCATGATGTAGAAATGTCTCTGTTAGATTTATGTACATAGCAGTGTTTATTAGTAGAACACCAAAATACCATAGAACATAATACTGTAATCACATATCCTTCTTTTTAAACTCCAAAAAAGCTCAAATTTTGAATTCCAATACACTTACACAAACACAAAATCTATCAACGTAATATAGTACACAGCTTTATACACGACATATGGTGACATAAAACATTGAGACACAGACACTAGGGGAAGTAAAAGTGGAAGACTTCAAATATCTACAAAGGAGCATTAGGGCACCAACCAATCAACTCTGTTTAATACTTAAGCAAAAAAAGTGTGTGAGGGTACAAAGTTAAAAACTGGCCACGAACTGACCAAAATAACTGACTCTCCATTCTTGTGCAAAGGGTTTCTGTCAATCTGGTGCTCTGTATTTCATGAAGTTCAGATCAGAACTGAATGTGACACCACCTTCTGGGGACTGTCTGCTCTTATGGTGACTGGCCTGAAGGGAAGAAGTCTTCTCTGGGCACTGGAGGCAGAGTTAAGTGTCCTCCCTGGACATCTTCTCAGGACTATGGGTAAAAGAGAGGACACAATTAGTGACAGCGCACCTACTTGACCTGGAGTGATATCGCTTACCTTGGCAGAGCCAGATTAGATGACCTTCCTGGTGGATAAAAACGACAAGATATAAGTAAAAAAACAAAACATATACTGTACGAGGGGCTTTCAAATATGAACTGGAATTTATGAGCTATGCTTTATTTATTGAATACAATGAAATTGAATTACACACTATTTAGTCTCCTGCCACTGCAATACACTTGTTCCAGTGCTCAGAAAGATTCTTAATCCCCGAAGAGTAGAAGTCTTTTGACTGCATGTTGACCAGTTCTTGCACAGCGTCAATAACCTCCTAATTCGGCTTGAATTTCGGTGGACCGAAGAGATGATAGTCCCTCTGTGAATGACTTGCACCAATCATACACTCTAGACTGAGAGAGAGAGGCACTTATCCCCAAACTGTTTTTTAAGACTCGAATAAAACTGAGAAGGAATGACTCCTTCATTTGTCAAAAATTCAATAATAATGTGCTGCGCAACACTACTGTGTACCTTCTGTTCCAGCATGTTGAGTACAACTGACAAGAAGGGAGGAAAGAGCAGCTAGCACTATTAACAACAATTTCATATATGCATGTGTTTGTCCAATGAGTCAGATCTACCTTGCACTATTTATAAGAACAGCGCATGAAAATTCCTGTTTATAATTGAACACCCCTTGTACTTTAAAAATTTGAAAAGAAGCGCTAGTTGAAAAGAACAGGAGCTGGTCACATGATGTATACTATCCAGTGTTGCTAAAATAGAACTTGATTTTAGGATGTTTCTGATCATTTAAAGTTAGTTCATACTGAGCTACAGTATATACTATATTTATTAATGTTCTTTATTTTTTTCTTAATATTGTAGCTAGTCATCTATCAGTTTTTAACTATGGTAGTGAGTTTCTGTTTAATGTGAAGGTGGAAAATTTGTTTTGACATCACTGTCTTGATGTTATTAAAGCGGGCTTTAGGCATTTTCTTACTTTGTCAAAGCAAGTTAGTTAACTTAGTCTTCAGCAGGGAAGGCTGAATGGGGAACTATTCCAGGTCTTCAAACTCCTAGACTGGCAGACACAAACAGATATCTAGAATGATAGAGAGACAGAGATGGTAGGTAAGTAGAGTGTTTTGCAGAAGAACTATGGTGTCCCCAAATGAGGAGCCCAATCTCAGGAACCTGAATCCATGGGTTTGTTAATTTATGTTTCTGTTTGTGTTTTAGTCTGCAGTTGTTTAGCTGTTGAAAATTTAAGCAATATTTTTGTATCTTGAATTTATTGATATTCACTTGAAGTCAAAGGATGTATTGAAATAACACCATACTGGTTACAGTTCACCTCCCTACAAATTTAGTGCTTATTTTAAAAGTGTATTATTACATATCACTATTGGAATTCTTGGGCTCACTATAGAATTTTACAACTTCAAATATTTGAAGAAGAGGGAGAACTATTTGGATGGTAATACTATGAGAATTTAGTTGCACATTCATGAAGATTGTTAGAATGCTTTCAGTTTAAAACATCACCTTTTTTGTTGTCAGGTAAAAAGAAAATCAAATTTATTAAAATTAAAAAATTTCCAAAAAAGAAAAATGAACCAAACCGGGTCAATCTGATATTGCTGAGTCGCTGATTTTCCTGCTCTAGGATAGTCATTCACTTTCAACTAGTCAATACTAAATGTTGACTCTGACAGTTGTGCTACAAAAAGCTCGAGGCTAGGAATCTGCACTGGCAAACGGAAGGTTGCCGGTTTGAATCCCATAAATGCCAATAGGGGTTCTGCTCTGTTGGGCCATTGAGCAAGGCCCTTCACCTGCAATTGCTGAGCGCTGAGTAGTGAGAAAAGCGCTATATAAATGCAAAGAATTATTATTATCATGATGATTTTAAATATTTAAGAAAAGTTTTTAAAGTCTGCTTACCTTAAATTTAAATCATGATATTTTGCCTCCAAAAACATGTTTGTGTAAATGATGAAAAATATTTTTCAAACAAAAAATTTCCTGTGTTTTATTGTGCTGTATAATGTGACATTTTTATTTCAGCTAAGGGGTCAGTTAGGTAATGCAGGTGGGGCTGATACTTGTAGCTTTCTGTTATTCGTAGAACTACAAAGTTGTAATTTCAGGCCAGTCGTTCACCTACAACCAATCACGTTAAGGTTAGTCTCTGACATCATAAAGTGATGGTTTGGTGGGTGCTCTTCAACTCAGACTTTAAAACTGAAGTCTTTCTGATCTGATCAGATTTTATATGTATAAGATTGTTGTTTTGTTTCATGAAATAAACAGGAAATCTATTCTGTGACTCTTCTTGGTTCATCCTGCTTGCATTCTTAAAGTTAATTTTACGTGAGTGACCAATTTTTGCACCATCATCATATGCAATAACATTTAAAATTAAACACCCAATGAAAAATGCTATTTTGTTATCAAGTGTGATATCCAGCCCAATTAAGCTTGGCAGAGACCCTCATATTATTCAGGGTATCTTATTATTTATGCTGTGAGATTCCAGAGACAGCAGGTTCCATTAAGGGGAGCTGTAAAACTAGTGCCTCTTACTTTGGAACAAGCTAACCAGTAACCTAGACATGTTTAAGTGGGGGTCAGAGGGGACCCTATAAGTAGTTATGGCAAGAGGCTTAAAACAAGATCTGGGTTAGGAGAATAATCATACTCTGTGTCGGAAAGATGCAAAGTGTGAAGATGAAGACTTTCCAGAGGTAAGTGAACCAGCCATCCCATAAGATAATAAAAGGATCTTATTGCTCTTTATAGGTAAACCCAGAGAGGCACTGTGTTAAACATTTACTAATATTGGGTATTGTAAGCCTCCTTTTGTCTTTACCTACCCCCGTGTCCTTTAGCTTGTTTTAAAAACCAGTGTCATTCTCTGATCTGGGCTTCCTTGGAATTACTCTTGAATTACCCTTTCACTCTATGTAACGGAATTTTGCAAATTGTTTCATATTTAACACAAGAATTACCAGAGCCTATGAGAAAACTCATAAATCCGGCCCACTTTAAATCTGTTCACACCTCTCCGTCAGCGTCTTTTCTCCTGTAAATATGTCGATAACAGCAAGCAGCCTGGTACCCCCGCCCACTGCCGTAGTTCAGTTCGCAAAGAAGTTTGTCAGTGCTCAGTGTTTATTTTCGAATGAAGTGCTGGAACTTTATTGGGTAAAAAAGTACATCGTAGGCTTTGGTAACTCTAGTGTTAAAAGGGATGTTTAACAGGGCTTTTTTATCTGCTCAGAAAAAAACAGAGGCACACAGTAAAAGTCTTACTTCTGTCCTTTCATTCATGAACTGAAGGAACACCCTCAGGGTAAAACTTAAAATAGGGCCTATCCCAATAATAAACCTAAAAGAAAGGGACAGAGATAGAGAGATAAGAAGAGAGTGAGCGCTGTGGAGAAGAGCACACAAACCATCAGACTTTGTTTGACAGTTTAACACCTTTTCACACATTATTAGTCTTTTCGATTAGGTATACAGTACAATACATTTGGATGACTGGTGTCTTCATGAACCTTTGGCTTCTTCCAAGTGTGTTTGTAAGTGTACATATCCCAGTAGTGATGAAATGAAATCGCTTATAGATATTTACAGTGTCATCAGTAGCACTGTAACAGCAGAGGAAATAGAAGAAATGATTTACATTGTATCCAACAATAGTTTCTGGCTGTAGAGTGACAAGTGCTTGATTTCACTGCTGATTTATTTGACTTTTATGCGTGTAAGATTTTATGGTTCACAAAACTGGAGTCAAGGTTAATAATTCTAAATACCAAAAGGGATTTTTTTTTAAATATTCAATGATTAATGTAGTGAGGGTTGTTGAAGAACTCAGTTTTAATTACCTAGGAAGGATGACAAGATTTCTGTGAAATAACTCTGAACATAGCATTTTGATTTTGCAGTCTAGAAAGAGGAGGATGGGTTTGTTGAAAATGAAGAACCTTTTTCTTGTAAATGCAAATGCCCAAAACAGAAGGCACTAGAGAAGGTCTGCATGGCTAATGTGTCAAATGATGAGAAAGACAATTCTAAAGTAAAAAAATGTAGACAGTGTAACTTTCTAGAACTTGTTAGAATGATCAGTGATTTCAGGTTGAGAATATTTGAGCCTGACAGTTTCAAAATAAGGCTAAAGAATAACACTCAGTAATACCTGCACCAGTCTATTAAGAAAGTAACATGTAAAGTATACATGAATTTATGGTCTAAATGTCATTTTTAAAGTGTGTTTTTACTTTGTATTGCAGCGAGCAGGTTTCTACAGTAATCCACATGATGTTTTCTGGACCCTTCTACTGCTGCATAATGGCGATCGTAGCATGGTGTGGCTTTGTGGTCAGTTATATGGGGTTCACAAATTCTTCCTGTATCTTCATGACTTTTTGAGTTTATCTCTGGGTATTACATTTTTTCCACATCTCAAAGATATCACTATTAGATGATTTGGAAGTCCTAAATATTGATGCTTGTTTATGAGTAAACCCTGCAATGACACTGTGTCCAATGCTTTCAGGATTAACACAGTGCCCCCATGATCATAACATTCAATAAATAGGAAGATGAAAAGGTGAAAAGTGAACAAATTAATGGTTGAGTTCATACACATGATTTATTTGAAATATTTAAACAGTAAATTAGGATTATTATTTGTGCTTATTTTTTCAGAAAGAAATTAACAATTTTATAGTCCCAGTGATAAAGGATAGTAACAATCTGTAAATCATATTATTACTTGGACAGGAAAACCTTATTTTAATGCTACTGCTCTGTCCTTTGTGTGCAGGGTATTTGGAATAATGAAATCTTGCATAGACTTTATAATGCAGCACTTGGTGAAGCTTTCTTTAACCACTACTGAGAACAATCATGATTTTTTAATCAGATATCTCAATACTGTAGACATGTTACCATCAGTATCTGCTGTCTTATTCTACTTTTCCTCAGACACTCATACATTTTTCATTATAACCACTCTGTTCTGAATTCAAACCTGTGGACAGATATCAATAGCATGAGGAATGTAAAACAGCTAAAGGTTCCTCTGCATGCTACTCTGTTACTGCTAGTGTGGGGCTCTTTGTGTGTTTACATGTTGTTTAGAATGAGTTAACCTGTCTATGTGAGGGTTAACACTTGGTACCCATTATCACACCTTTGTGTCAGATCTGCCACCTCATTTATTATAAGTAGTCTCAGCATTTTTGATCAGCTCTATTACTGTCATAGCATTACCAAATATAATAATGTGTTTATAGTCAAGAATGAAACCCAAGTGCAGTCTGGGACTGAGAGGGGCTTTAAGACATTTTAGTGTTGAAACTTGGATGGATTAGGTTTTGTTTGTTGTCTTTCAACCAGTGGTTAGGATATCCATCATCCACATCAAAATAAAATTACATACGCCCATATCTCAACATCTAAAGGTTGCATTACACAGGTGTTCAGTGGTAACGTACAGAGGCACATAGACACTATTACCAGCTGATCTACTGATTTGACAAGCACATAAGAGTGGCGTTTCGAAATATAAAGTGAATGTAAGTCATTACAAGCCTTTATAAGAATCTCACAGCACATAGTGGCTAAAGGTGCCACTACGTAAATATTGGTAATTAATTCTTGATATTTTACTTTTATTTGTCAATGGCTTTTGGTTGATCTTTGTAAACTGTGCATTAAAACAAAAAAGAGTAATAATGTGTTTAAATATCTATGAGAACAGAGGCTAAGTAATCTGCTAGGGTCTAGTGCAAAGGCGGTTAACTGACCCTTATGGCTGAGATGTAAATTTTATTTGTGGGTTTTGCTTTGACACAGTATTGAAATCTCCCATTTGTTGCATCCTGAAAATATACAAAACATATACAGCAGTTACCTTTTAAAACCATAATCCTTCCACTGATTAAGCAAGGGCAATTTCAGAGACATTAGTTGAAACCAACCAGCTTGGCTGTCTATTGGGATCAGACTGAAGTATACACAGTAGCGGTCTTGTCTGTCCTGGGATCAGCTGGTGTGGTCATAGCTGGCATTACTATTACCAGCTGATGCAGTATGCACTCTGCTGAGTGATAGTCTCTTGCTCACGCCACTATTGATGGCACTCTCGGAGGAAGAACGATTTTGGTTTTTTGGCTTTCAAATTAAGAGTGAAAAAATTGTTTATTTTCTCCAGTTCAGTTTTTTCTGTTTTCTACTTTCACATCTTGTAGTCTGGATTTGAGTTCTGTCCTGGTCACTTTCTATATACAATATGGAAATTCTCATAGTTTTAATTTTTTCTGAGAACAATAGTGTTCCTTCCACACATGTCAAAGTTGTGTAGTTATATTACAGACTGTAGATTGGCTTATTGTGAGTGAATATGAGAATTAAAATATTCCCTACAAAAGGGTGGCACTCCTGCACAGCAGATCTTGCTCGACTCTTTTTTTGCCAACACAGAAACCCATGCAGAAAAAGTAAATTTGGTCATTTTCAGCCAAATAAAAATACTAATTTAGTGTCTACCAAAGTATGGTTAATTTTGAATTCATCTTTTTAGATCACAGATTAGATCCTCTTTTGAGCGTAACATTTGTGATGTACAGTATGATTATTTAAAATTAAGAGATGAGATGCACTTTAGCATTTGTTACATGTAGTATTTCAGCCATTGCTTTGGTTTAACAAGTGGACACCTCCCCAAAGCACAGTGTCACCCACTGCAACCCTTGTAATGCTAAATATGTTTTTAAAGATGAGGTTTAAAAACCATCTGGCATAGCTTTCCAAGTTTTTGAATGAGACAATTCAGCTCACATGGTGCCTTAATTAAAGATAACAAATAATTCTGTAAAAAGTAATAGACTGTACATTAGAAATTGCTCAACAATTTTGTGAGATTGTGCCACGTGGGGCAACAAATCATTTACACTGGGTTTTTCATTGATTTTTGTTGTTTTAGTATAATTGTTGTTTGTTTCCCCAAACTCCAGGATAATGCCCCGTGTGTAAATGCTATGGCTAAGCAATGAATGGATAACATTGTGCATTACGTGTTTTGTTATTCTTATATTTCAGCACCTGCTTCTCCCTGGCATTGCGCAGAACTGATTTTTATCTTGGGAACATAGAGCCAGAAGTAGATAACAAATGCTCTAAGTATTTCACTTTGGATTGATATCATTGGCCTTTATGTGGTTAGTTTCACTTTAGTTAGTTAGACTTTAACAGCATTTTTCTAATCTTTGTACTGTCACACACATGTGCATGGAAGGCAGCTAAAGGGCTTGAATGAGGGTAATTCCGAGCCAGAGTGGGAAGTAGCAGAGAGCGCTAACACTTTTTCTCGCTTTTCTACAGACCATTCACATGAAGTTCCGCCTGGTCCTGATGATGTCAAGTCTGCTTCCGACCCCTCTGATGTCATTTCCAGGTCTGAGCCTACGGATAAAGACCCTTCCAGTTCCAACCCCCCAATGTCATTTCCTACATTGGCCTTTAAAAGCCGCCACCTTTCCCCTATTCCCTCAGTTCTATTTTGGACTCTGAATCGTGCACCTCAGTGCTATCATTTTTTCAATTTTGCAGCCAGGAAACAATGTAAGGGTGGTTGGCCCAAACCTTGCTTTGGCTCTTGGTCAAGTTTGTGACAGTACCTTGTTACTTTTATGAGTTACAGCTCCTTCATTTCTTTGATTATTGGATGTAGTGTGTTCAAGAGATATCACAGTACTCTTACATTGCTTTTATGCTTCATAAAACTATATTTTGATGAGATACAAATTGTGATTGTGTGTTGTGAATGCACTTCAGATCATAAAGTAATTTATAGTGTAATTTTTTGGATTATTTATTTTTAATTTGGTGCTTTATTGCTATTTTTCTCTTGTAAGTTTTGGTATTGGAGTTAACATCTTGTTTAAAGTGGCAAGGGCAACTACTGATTACATGAACACCAGTTATGTTGTTTATGTCAGCAGGACAATACCTTATGTATCCTAACTACCACGCTGAAAGAAGGTTGATAATAGAGAATGTGGTCCTAGTGTGGAAGAATCCATTTTTGAAAATCTCTTAGTTCAGATCAAGAAGGTGGCGACCTGCGCCACCACCACCTAATCAAAGCACCATGATGCTCCTACATTGATGGATTAAAGGCCAGAAGTCCACGTGACCATCATTACCAAGTCCTTCTATGAACCCTGAATAGAACGAGGACTAATCATTTATGTTAGGTAGAATGCCCAGAGGGGGCTGGGCGGTCTCATTGGCTGGAACCCCTGCAGATTTTATTTTTTCTCCAGCCATCTGGAGTTTTTTTTTATTTTTTCTGTTCTCCCTGGCCATTGGAACTTACTTTTATTCTATGTTAATTAGTGTTCTCTTATTTTAATTCTTACTTTGTCTTTTTTCTCTTTCTTCATCATGTAAAGCACTTTGAGCTACATTACTTGTATGAAAATGTGCTATATAAATAAATATTGTTGTTGTAGACACTGAGTACTGAGGCTTTAGTCTATGATGTTTTGTTATCAGTCCTGATTTTGTCTCATTAACTTCTCTGCTGTTTCTCCCCCATTGTTAAGAACTTCATCTCATAGTCTAATCACCCAAACTACATTCTGGCTGTTTCCTACTTAAATAACTAACATTGTAACATCAAATAAATAAATAAATAACATCACTTACAATGATAGTGATGCTGAGACATTATACTAAAGAATAGTTTGTGAGGAATTTGGATCTAGCCTATGACAAAACTGGCAAAATGTGCACATGGAGCAGAGAGGCTCCCCAACTGGACAGAAAACAACTCATGGTTTCCGAGGAGACAATGGACCAGGTTTTTAGGTGATGTGGAACAGAAATTACATTTCAGAGAACACCAGGTTTACAACGAGAGAGAGAGAGACCGTGTCGTCTTTGGAGGTTTAGGTAAAACAAAAGATTTTCCTGTTTTGCTAAAAGAGGAGAGATGAAAGGGAAATGCATTATTGCACTTGGAAGGACAAGAGGTCAAAACACCCAAAATGATAGGGTTTTAAACCTTTGGAAAAAAGCATGTAGTAGCAGCAGGGTGTGTTTTGTTATTTCATTTCCATTGCTGTATTTTGTTATGTCTATTTATAACTGTATTGTGTGTTTTATAAAAAAATAAAAACATCTCCTTTGATATATTTTGAATTTCTTATTTTTATTCCCAGTGTGGAGAGATGCCATGTAATAAGCACAGTTCTTACTGCAGTGGTGTGTAATTTCTTATCTGTTTAAGATCTGAGTGGATGAACTCTGAAATTTTGAGAAGGAAAGATGTGTAAGATGTGATAATTAGGCAAGTAAAATTAGGAAATGTTACAGTTGAATTAGATTATTTAGACCAAGGTGTAGAATTTCATATTTTTAAGAACTTGTCTTCATTTGGTACTTCTTCTCTGTGTTTCACTTGTACCGGGATTCACATTTACTATTATCTGCCAATTTATTAGTACAGGAAATAGAACCAGTAAGTCTGAGAGGAAGAATAATCCCCTTATGATGTGTGATGTGTTTGTAATTCAGAATAAATCTTAGACCAAGGATTCCTAGAAAGCATAGAATGTTATAAAAGGCAAAAATAGTATAAGGCATTATTCAGAGTAAAGTAAAGTAATTTTTTTTTTTACCTGGCAGTCATCCCAGATTGAACTGAGCTCTATGCTTTGGAGATAATACAGTATAATGTTTACTATATAAAGAATGTAAATTTCTTTTGCAGTATGACAGACTTTCAGAGTAATACAGATAAGTTACTGTTTTCTGATTAGCAAACATATTCATACCAGATGTGATGGGATAGTACTAAACAGTATGGTTGAAGTCACCCTGCAGAGTAAAGCACTACTAATTAGAATTCAAAATTATAAGTGAAGAATGACAAGAAATATAACTGATTTATAAACTAAAACCTCATGGAAAGCAATTTCATTGGAGAATATCAAAAAATATATATTGATTGAGCATAATTCAATATACTGAAACAATAAGCATTCAGGGCATATCTGGACACCACTCTCAAGTGTCACCTAACCTGTTTCTCACAGGGCAGTGTAAAGTCCAGAAGAAGACCTCTAGAGTATCCTAGAACAGGAAAGTCACTTGCGGATAATAGGTAACAATATGCCATGTAGACATGCTGAATGCTCTTGGAGGACTTTGGAAATTGGCATAAGTAAGAAAGAGCTTCAGCTTGGTAAGAAACGTGCAATTTTTCCCTCAGGACTTGAGAGCAGATGAACCAGCTTTCTAAAAAGGGGGAAAAAGAAATAAAGAAGGAGACACAAGACCTCTTGTCCAACTGAGAGAAGACAACTGACAGGAGGCCCACAGTCTTAATGTATGGGGCAATGCTGTGTCTCTAAAGTCTGGCATGCACTATACGAGTTTGGCATGATTTTAAACCCAATTTGTAGTCGCAAACTCATATTCTGAGTCTGATTTTATGAGAGATGCTGTGATACCCAATTGCATCTTACAATTGGGCTTTCTGTCATGTCAGAAATTTCAGTCTGCTCTCTTGTAGTGTGAGCAGTCTCAAAGATGATTTTTCTGATGTTATCATCAAATTTCCTAAAATTCATTGTGTAGCGACCACAGTGAGTGTGTGCATGGCAATAATAACAAAAGACATGGCACAGAGAGAAAACATTATGTGGATGGAGATCATAGAAGCTGGGTTAACTGAGCTCTGACAGCAAAACTCATGCCTATATATGATGTGTCTTCTTCAACATACCATGACTGGCAGGACAGGGAGAAAGGGTGGCTGGATATATCCCCTGCCCTTGAGATTTCTGGTAAGTTTCTGCAATGATATAACCTAGGATAAGTTCTTCATAACACTGTTGCTTCATGTAGAGGTTCCAGTGTGATATTGGAAGCTCAGCAAGTCAAGGGCAACCTAAACTACAGAAACTCAATTTCATCATGGCAAAACTACATTTTTGTTCATTATGCAAGACATACTTTTGGCAAGCCTCTTTTAAATCTATCATTGGTGTTAAAAGACAAAGGCCTAGAAGAATGGGGAACTGGCTCCAACAAACTTTGCTAGGTACAACTGTTTACATGTAAAATAAGAAGGCAGACACCAAAGTTACTGCTGCACTGTTTAGCTCTACTGCGTTGTTTATTGTAGTGGGCAGTTTGTTGCAGGTCTTTATGCTCCTTATGCCTACTCCACTTCACAGCTCCCTATACTGAGCTGGCCTGAAGTAGTATGAAATACAGTAAGAGTCTGTTTGCTTTTCAGCAAATATTTTGTGTTAATCCCACCACAGTTTCCTCTGAGTTGCAACAAATTGGCCAGGTTCAATGCAGGTTTAATTAAATTTGATCCTTGAAAAATATTTATTTCAATAGTTTCTGACTTCATCAAAGATGCAGATGAATTTGAAATATGGTAGAACTCCCATGTAATATTTTTTCAGTTGTCTAAGAAAAGTATTGAATACAGGAAATCTTCAAGTATTTCTCAAGATCACATAATGGTCCAAATTCACTGTGCTTAGGTTTTTTTTATAAATATTTTTGCTACAGTTACTTTAAACAATTAATTATTATGATCTAGTTTGACCTATTTAAATCTATTGAATTACTTATTATTGTTGTTATTAAATGATTAGTTAATAATAGACTTTTGTACACTCATTCATAAAACTGTGTGATTCCGGGCGTGAAAATATGAAAAAGCCAAAAATCAGGATAATATGTAAAAAAAAAACAAAAAAATCAGATTTATAAAACCTAGCATACACATGTTTCTACACAATTCATTCTTTATAAATCATATCATCTTGCTCATTTGTGAACGCACCTCAAACCCTGTCCATTTACTCTCTGAAACACCCATATAGGGAGTTTGGTAATCAGTCTCATACAAATCCGATTAGTGATGCTGCAGACCTTCATTGGCTGGTAGAGCAGCCTCCTACTTGACACTTCCAGTAACATAGAATAGAATTTCTAATCTTTACCTTAGAGACATGCAAAGTACCTTTATTTGGTGGCCTAAGCGCTGGTGTCAGCAACAAGTGCCAATATGTTGAATGGCAACATACTGTATTACTGCTGCTGTAAATGCGGTGAGGTCCAGCTGCACAATAACTGAAATAAAAGTAAAAAGAAGAAAAAATTTCTCTAGCCACAAATTAGATCGCTGGTCAGCCATAGAGTGCGTGTGTGGAAAAAAACATATTGTTTACCTGTAATTGCTGATGCCTTTTTATGTGGCATTATACCAGAGCAGTCATGATGATAGGCAGTCTCATCTTGACATCACAGATGACTTGGATATTATAAGAATGTATCTGCGTATATTCAAGAAAAGCAGCTTCATTCTTGCTAGGTGTCCTTATTGCAATATGAGTGCATTGAAGGGCTTTGATTGCATTAAGAAAACAGGACAAAGCTGTAAATTGACTTCTGTCAGACGGTTAAAGGCTTCCTGCAAAGTGGGCATGACAGGGTGATGCTTGGCTGAGATATTACTGACCTAGTTCCCTGAGAAGTGACAACATTTAGCCAATATGAACTGATGAAAAACCAAACAAGTTTTTCAATGCAGATGTGTAGCAATGACCATCTTCATTTCCAAAATTGAACTAAAAAACAGCCTTCTACATCATATTCAACACTTTTGAGGTGTAATATGTTTGTCACATCAATGCACATCGTAATAACAGCTTGGTGATATGAATTATTAATGTGTGCGAGTTCTCATTTACATAGTTCATTTGGCTACATTTCCCTGCTTAATCAAGAATCATTTCCTAGTTTCTCCAAAATGTTGCATACGCATGGGTCAGAGTTGCTGTAAATATACTCAAGTTCCCCCTTCAAGTTTTCATTTATAAATCCTGACATTTGAAAATCCTACACTTGCAGTTATCCATTGATCACCTTTTTTTCTGAACCCATTTTTCCTTTACATTGTTACTGGTTGTCGGAGCCTAAGGGGCATAAGGAAGAAATCAAGCTAAGGCAGAATGCCTGTATCAGGATGCGATGCAGTGCATTAAACACATGCTTTTATTATAATTAGTAATTAGTTGGTAGTGTCATAAAGTTAGGTACAGGTAAAAAAAAGGCACCTGGTTTCCCGGAATGGGTGGTGCTAGTGATCTTTGCCGCTTTTGGGTGCGCAAGTGGAGCCAAAGGTTTGAAATGTGCTACTGTGATCTGTGAGGTTTATTCCAAATGCATTATTCTGTAAGTAATTGGGGTCATAAATAAATACTAATGAAACCACGTGAATCAGTTGATAGAGAGTCTGACAGGGAGAAGGAATGAAACAAGTAGAAGATGACACTGGCAGAGTGCTGATGTGCCCAGTTTGGTGATGATCATCATATGGCTAGGAGCTACTGTCTGCTATTTAGAAGTTTCTCTGTGAAGAAATTCCTTGGGGTAGTTCTTTCAGGCAGGGGTTTTGGTTGGTTACAGCAGGTCTGACCCATCACTTTCAGACAGAGGCCATGAGTGACTAGACCAGCTGCATAGTGCATAGATAGGGTATCTTAGAAGAGCACGCTCCATAAATACCACAGCTCAAATGGTAGTTACCCATACATGGCAAGGTTCTTAAAAAGCTTACTCAATATGCAAAATTTGTGATTATTTATAATGGAAAGGAACCATTAAGAAGCCAGAAACTATCTGCAAAATGCCATCTTGCACTCTGCCGAACTGGGCATACATTCATCAGCATTCCCCACTGAAGAACTGGATGATGATTGTACTGTTATAATTGCTTCTCTTCAGCCTGCATATGTATTTATAAATGATTATGCTACATTGTATATTGGGGATGCAAAAGCATTTTAAAGCAAGTTAAATATAAACTTACTGATTACTGAACGGTTAATATATAAGGTACAAGTATGTTCTGCATTCACGTGGTGTAGTTGTGTGGATTGGTGTCTTGGTTTGGAGTGATTCCATGGTGATGTACATGTGGAAAGGGTGTCGAGGGAGCTGACACAAGTGCTTGCTGTGGGGTAGGACTGGGTGGAATATGCATAGCAGAACTGAAGTAGAGTCATAGAGAGACTCACTCACGTGGTGAGGTCCACGGTGACCTCGTTTGCTCTGTTATGTGTTAAGATGTGATGAATAAAAGTGATTTGGGGATTACAGACAGGAGAGATGGGACAGTTTTAAGAAGAGATCTGATCAGAGGAATTTGGGGGAACAACAACCAGATGCATGAGGAACTAACAATCATGGTGGGTTGAAAATACCTGCAAGTATAATTCATGTAAACAAAGATTGACTGATAAACCTTTGTGAAGGAGTGCTTGTAAGAGAATCTTCTTTTATTTTTTGCACACCTAAGGAATTGTGGCATAAAAAGATTGGACATTTTTTATTGGTTGTATTTGATTTTTTATTTCTGAACTACAGTAAACTTCTCCAAGATTCAACATCATTTATTGGGTTAATGTTTTGTTAAGAAGCTGTTTCTCGGATCTGCACAAAAGAAATCTTTGAAGACATCCCTTTTTGGTTAGACTGCTGGTCGTTGGTCACAAAACAATAAGATGCTTTTTTGTTTTTTAAGATGATTCAGCTAGGTATCACAAAGGGCACACACAGTTTTCTTGGGCCAATTTTAAGTAAAAAATCAACCTCATGTGCTCCTTTTGGAAACCCAGGTGGTGTGAGATGTGAGTTAAATGAGTTAAATACTGTCTGAATTTATAAATTACTTTAAAAAAATTCATATTTTACAACAAAAATTTACCTACTTCAAAAGGTGAGTCATTTTAATGAGATCAAACCTGCTGCAGTCCATGCAGTTAAGTTAGCATCCATCCATCCATCCATCATCCAACCTGCTATATCCTAACTAGAGGGTCACGGGGGTCTGCTGGAGCCAAACCCAGCCAACATAGGGTGCAAGGCAGGAAACAAACCCTGGGCAGGGCGCCAGCCCACCGCAGTACGTTAGCATGAAAATTAATATTTATACAAAACAACTTATTGTCCAGGTAAATTAAACCTCTTGTCATTTGAAATAAATCTGAATAATTTTGATAGATCTATATACTGCTTATATTAATTTGCATTCACATTTATTATGTAAAATAAACACATTTGCATTTAAATTGTATACACTGTATGTAGTAGTAATATATGATTATTTTCAATACATTTTGTTCTAAAATAAGGAATAAGTTCTTTGCAGAAAGCATTTTTGCTACTCAGCAAATAAATAAATACAAGTCACATTCACATGAAAATCATTCAGTTAAAGTGCTATAAAACATTAATAGACAATTGCGTTATATTGTCATTGTTAGCAGGTTTCTGTTTTCCTTAAATACTGCATAGTTGTTCTTTCACTAAGAGTTAAATGTGTTTGCATTTGATAAACATTTGTTTTCCTCAGAGTAAGTCAAGTACATTCAAAGTTGCTTTAGCAAGTTTTTGGTAAATAATAAAACAGGTGTACAGATAAAATTCTCCATGGGAAATACTGGTTATTTGTGAAATATTCTTGACAGATTAAGGTAGGCTGGGTGTGTAAATGCATGAACAGAAAATCAACAAAGTGATAAATTATGTAAAGGTGATAAAAAAAACAGAAACTCTTTGCTTTTATAATGGAGAGAATGTAATACAGCACAGAACACATCAAATGATGCTTTTACACCACTGCACCAAAAAACCTTTAGGGCTTTCAGAAACAGTATAAATATACAAAATGCTAATGGTATTCACAGAAGAGGCAATTACCTTATAGACACGGGTTGTACCTGATATAGCACCAGATGGCATTATGATAGTAGCAGGCATTTGCTGTGAGAGACCTGGGCTTAGTGCCAGACCTCAACATCAGCAATTGCAAAGCAAGTGATGCTGAACATTAGCTAAAAATCACATATGAAATACTAACAGCTTAAACAAGCAACATTTACTTTGACCTTTCCTATTTGTCAATAGAGGACACAGAGCTGTATTTTTTATTTTCCTTTAACTCTGGAAGACTGCACACATTATGAGAGCATTACATCTGCAATATTAATCCACAGTTCTCTTAAAGTGTAAAGAAAAACACTGCATACAAAAATGAAACGGTATTCAGTTGAGTTCAATACTGTATCTTAATTAGAGCTTTAAGTTGTTTCTCATAGTATGTAATTATTGTTTTGCTTGACAATGTTCACATTAAAGATTTGGATTTATGGCATTTTCATAATAATTTTGTATTAGTTTTATTATATACTAATGAAAAATATATACTGCTAGTAAGGAACAGATAGTAATAAAGTAAACATAGAAACACAGTTTTTGCTGCCCCACTGAGTTGTCTTTCTCAGCTCTGACAACACTTATTCTTTCCACACTGTCTTTGTTCAAATTGCATTTTCATGGGAATTTCTGAACTAAGTCCACGAATCACTTCCAGATTGAGTGGACTTCTATTTTG
The DNA here is from genome assembly GCA_026402145.1 of Polypterus bichir lapradei. Lineage (NCBI taxonomy): Eukaryota > Metazoa > Chordata > Cladistia > Polypteriformes > Polypteridae > Polypterus > Polypterus bichir. The sequence continues at coordinate 985,320 of JANRMT010062833.1, read as the reverse complement.
GCTACTGGGATACCAGGATAGAACTCCTACTAGAAGTCCTCTGGCATCGCAGCACCTCTAAGTCCAATGTACATTTTCAAAGTTCTGCTTTTTCTGGACTCCCTGTCTTAATTGGGCAAAACTCCTCCCAATACGTGTGTTTCCTACGCAGTTCCCTACCTGGCATCACCTTTAAATGGTTATCATGGTCCCATCTTTGCTGTCTTCGGACCATATACTACGTGTTACAGTTCTTGAACCTTTCTGGCTATTTCGAGGGCAACAATGTCAAATGCAATTGTTAAATTCAAATTGGGATGGTGCCTACTTCTTTCTTTCCCACACTGACTAGTACAGAGTATGCTGATTTCTTCACTTTCATAGTACCACCATTTTATTACATGCCTTTGCAACAACCCCCTGTATAGCAGATGACCCTTCACAACCAGTGGCCAGTGCATTCTATCACTTGGGGATGCAAATGCCTCCTTGGGAAACACAGGTCATTTTTAGGTTACATTTTACAGCTTCTTTCCTATCATAAAGGCTTTTGAGAAGAAATTCAGATATGGCCAGTGCATTAGACTCACTTTTTTTCACTTTTTCTTCAGTTTCCCCAACGATCTCTAGTACTCCTCCAAATATGTTCTAAAGAGAAGTAATGGAAACACTTGAATATAGGAATTTTAGGTTCAAGACCTTTTCTAAGAATAATTGGAAAAAGTAAAGACTCATCCAAGCTTTGTCATTTATCTGCTGTTACTGCCCTATGCTCCATCCCATAAACCTTCTCTGACACCTTCTAAATAAAACATGCGGCATTTTTAATGCAGTAGAAGCATCTATTTATCCTTATGTGGGTTAAGTGTTATCTGATCCCCTTCCAGTTCCTTCAAATTGACTGTGATATTCTGTGTACCATTTTCAAGTCCCAATAAGGTGCTTTTACTTGAGTAGTGTTATTTGTTATTTATACAATTATTCATCCACATATATCCTTCTTTAACTCACTTAATCCAAACACAGGGCCTGTTGTTTCTATAAAATCAAGAATGAACAAGTAGATTCACTGTGATATTAAATAAGCTATATGTTTATTTTTAAAAATGTGCATGACATATAATGAAATGTTAAAATGTACTCAAGGTGCACCATCCAGCCTTCTTGAATCAGCAATCAAGACTACAAACTATGGTACTTTTTATCAAATAATAACAAAAAAGAACACAAAATGAATCTAGCTAAATGTAAATATTACAATAATTGGTTATAATTCATTCTTTAAAACCACAGTCACAGCTATAGGCATAGCATACAATACATACACCATTACAATTAAAGATCAGATGCATCTAAACATAAAATTTCAGGCAATAATAACACACAAAATGTTGAACACAAAATTCCATTCAATATATACAGAAATATTTATAGTCTATTTAATACTACAAGAGTTTAGATCAGATACAGTGGTGTGAAAAACTATTTGCCCCCTTCCTGATTTCTTATTC
>JANRMT010062833.1:956195-973934 GCA_026402145.1 Polypterus bichir lapradei | reverse complement strand
TTTGGCAGGCTTATTCCTTACAGCTCACTTACAAAAGTTAAGCAGGTTTCATTTCGAAATTCTACACGTAACGGTCATAACGGTCGATAACGGTCGACAACGTCCGCCATGTTGAACTTTCTTATTTATGGCACCATCTTCACGAAATTTGGTAGGCGGCTTCTCTGCGCTAACCGAAATCGATGTATGTACTTATTTCGATGGTATGACGCCACTGTCGGCCGCCATATTGAACTTTCCAACGTCACTAATTTTCCAACTTCCCGTGTAGGTAGAAGGCTGTCCCCATCTTCACGAAATTTGGTAGGTGGCTTCCCTGCACGAACCAAAACCGATGTACGTACTTATTTCGGTGGTATGACGCCACTGTCAGCCGCCATATTGAATTTTCCAAACATCACTAATTCTTCAACTTCCCGTGTAGGTAGAAGGCTAAAATTTGGCAGGGTCATTCCTTACAGCTTACTTACAAAAGTTAAGCAGGTTTCATTTCGAAATTCTACACGTAACGGTCATAACGGTCGATAACGGTTGACAACGTCCGCCATGTTAAACTTTCTTATTTATGGCCCCATCTTCACGAAATTTGGTAGGCGGATTCCCTGTGCTAACCGAAACTGACGTATGTACTTATTTCGATGGTATGACGCCACTGTCGGCCGCCATATTGAACTTTCCAACGTCACTAATTTTCACAATGTCCGCCATGTTGAACTTTCTTATTCATGGCCCCATCTTCACGAAATTTGGTAGGCGGCTCCCCTGCGCTAACCGAAACCAATGTACATACTTATTTCGGTGGTATGACGCCACTGTCAGCCGCCATATTAAACTTTACAACGTCACTAATTCTCCAACTTCCCGTGTAGGTAGAACGCTGAAATTTGGCAGGGTCATTCCTTACAGCTTACTTACAAAAGTTAAGCAGGTTTCATTTCGAAATTCTACGCGTAACGGTCATAACAATCAACAGCGTCTGCCATCTTGAACTTTTTTATTCATGGCCCCATCTTCACGAAATTTGGTAGGCGGTTTCCCTGCGTTAACCGAAACCAATGTACGTACTTATTTCGGTGGTGTGACGCCACTGTCAGCTGCCATATTGAACTTTCCAACGTCACTAATTCTCCAACTTCCCGTGTAGGTAGAAGGCTGGAATTTGGTACTTATTTCGGTGATATGATGCCACTGTCAGCCGTCATATTGAACTTTTCAACGGTCTTTGTTACTTATGGGCCCATCTTCAAGAAATTTGGTACACGGGTTCCCAACGCTAACTGAATCCTACTTACGTACATATATACGTCCATAGCCTGCAGCTCGGTCACCGTGTGAGGCGGCGTTGGGTCCCCCATCCCAACGCCTCCCACGTTGTTGGCTGCCTGCCTATATAAGGCCGTCTGTCGCTCCAGTCTCTACATTCCCTTCCTTGCTTCGCCACGGTATTCACGTCTCACTGCTAATAACTACAGCCTTTTTATTTAATCCACGGCTTCTCCGCTGTTTTATTGTTCATTTATTACGATTATAGTTATTGTGTAGGTATTTTAGACTTACTTTACATTGTTCAGGTACCCATTTCCTTTATCATTCCAACCGTACCCCCATTAACATGTCTATCGAGGTGATCACCATCGATCAAAGAACTGTCACTTACCAAGTGGTTTCCATGCCCGGAGATGGCACCTGCCTTTTCCATTCTCTTTGTTACATATTGCACAGCCATATCAGGCTCACTCTTGATATTCGGAGGAACACTGTGTCTTATGTATTGAATGACTGGGACAGGTTCAAGGTGTGGACTGATGACGGTACAGGAGATAATTATACTACACAGGAGCACTAGAAGAGTGAAATACTTAAGTGTACCGAAATGGCCAATTATTTTACACCTTTGGACAACCGCCAATGCCTCTTAAACATCTTAGATTCACAGGTGACGATTTCAGTAGTGGACACTTTGATGTTTAGAAATGTTTAAACTCTCAAAAGCTGGATGTGAAGTTATCAATCAAACTGGTTGTATACTTACAACGCTTGACAGATGCCGAATGTCTCTTCAACACAAGTCCTACAAATACTGTCGTAATTGAAACAAACCATGAAACTCAAACCGATTATGACAGCAGCAATTCAAGCTGTGAGATTTGAAACAAGATTACTGTTCACATGGCCAACTGTACGTTGCATGCTCAAGAGTAAGCTCAGCGCACAGCTACAGCTTGGTCATATTACAACTGGAGGGCCGAACTGACAACGTGGCATACAAAGAGATCCTTAACAAATAATTATTGGTATATTTTCCCTCAGTTTTAAAAAGGTTTAATTGTCTTCTTAATAAAAATTTTAAGGCAGTACTTCACCGCTGCGAAGCGCGGGTATTTTGCTAGTTAATAATATCATTTAAACTTACCTGCAGAATATGTTTGTTAGGCAGCTGATAATTATGTTTGATTTGCTATTAATTTAGAATATTTTAAAATATTTTAAAATATTTAAAATTGGATGGATTAAAAGCCAGAAGTCTACATGGCCATCATCACCAAGTCCTTCCAAGAGAACCCTAAATATAAAGAGGACTGTTTCTTTTATGTTAGGTAGAATGCCCTTTGGGGGCTGGGCGGTCTCATGGCCTGGAACCCCTGCAGATTTTATTTTTTCTCTCCAGCCGTCTGGAGTTTTTTTTGTTTTTTCTGTCCTCCCTGGCCATCGGACCTTACACTTATTCTATGTTAATTAGTGTTGTCTTATTCTAATTCTTACTTTGTTTCTTATTTCTCATTTCTTCATCATGTAAAGCACTTTGTGCTACATTATTTGTATGAAAATGTGCTATATAAATAAATGTTGTTGTTGTTGTGAGTTTTGAATATGGTGACCTATTGAAATAGGATCATTTCCTTTTAATGTGTCACACAATGGGACATCACCTTAAAAAACATTTTAATTCTCCCCTTTCTAGAAGGTGAATTCATTAATTTAGCCTTGTAGTTTGTAAGTTACCTGTAGATCACAGATGAAACCTTGGGGTCTTTTGAGATTGCTCGGAACAACAGACAGTCTGTTTTTGTGTATGTGGCATTGTGTGAAAATGGCTTTTTGATCTTTAAACATAAGAGGTGGCGACTTATACATCTTTTTTTCTGCGATCGTAGGACATTTCTGTAGTTTGAAAATGAAGTGATATTTAACAACAGATTCACAATTTTTCTAAATTTCTATGTAAATGGAATTACATCTCCATGAAAAACTATTTTGATGTAGCAACATTTAACCAGTATCTTAAATATGAAAAGCTAGATCTTAGAGTGCAATTACTTTTGCTAAAAGAAGGAAAAGAATGTTGTTACATGCTTAAAATCAATCCATCTATTATCCAACCCGCTATATCCTAACTACAGGGTCACGGGAGTCTGCTGGAGCCAATCTCAGCCAACACAGGGCGCAAGTCAGGAACCAATCCCAGGCAGGGCGCCAACCCACCGCAGAACACACACATCCACACCCACACACCAAGCACACACTAGGGACAATTTAGAACAATGCTTAAAATACTTTTTTTTTAAATTATGTTACTCCTATTTTAAATACTGTTTACATATATTAAAGAGAGTGAGAAGAGCACATATGTGTGATGTACAAATGTGTATCTTCTTTTTCAAACAATTTTCTTATAGAGGAATGTTAAGAAAATATATCTTAGGTGTATATGGGATTGGTAAAAGGATTTAGCAAGTACTTTACAGCATAAAATAATACTTTAGAATTGGCAAACCAATAAAATATGAAAATATGTCACATTATCATGTATAAATAAAGCTCTCTGAAAAATTATTACATATTTGTTTATTCTGAATCGTCAATGGAGGAGTATTGAAAGGTGTATCAATGGTACTTTCAAGACCATTCCATTGAGCTTTCAGAATAAATAGTTAATGCACATAGAAAAAAGTGAAAACAAGGAAAAAACAGTTTTGTTAAGTTGTGGCCAACAAATATAATGCACGTTCTACTGTTAGAAAGGTTTAAAGAAAATAAAAAGAGAAACCAAAAGCAAGCAATTACTTTCCTAATACAAATGAAGCGCAAACACAATTATATGTGGGTGCAAAAACTTGCAAATGGAAACTTTCTGTTAGAAAATATGGTGAACTTGATTTTAAGTGCAATGTTCAGATAAATAATTAATGTATAGTTTGTTAGGGTACAAAGGGACTGTTAGAACAAGAAAAAAAATGCAAGGTCTAAACATTTTTTCCAGATAAATGGAGGAAACTGGCTGTTAAACTTTTTTTTCTATTGAGCCTTTTGTGATGTCGTGAAATAAAAAAAAACTGAGGATTGTATTTTTGTTGTGTAGAGTTTAAATGCAAAGTGTTCTTTAAAATGAGGAGCCTGTAACTTTTTTTGCTCGTTATTATGAAAGTAAAATTGAAAAGTTTTAAGTAAAGGATAATGATATGCAAATACATAAAAACCTGGACAGTATGCCCTGGTTATGTGCCAAATTATTTTAAAAATGAAGTGAGCCTGATGCCAAGAACTGTGGCATGCAAATAAATTAACTACAACACTATTACGACGTAGATATAACAATATAACATTGATTTGCATGTCAGTGCACAAATTGAAATGCACCACATCCTATGAAAGCTCCCGTAATGGTTCAGGTTTAACAATGACTTTACTTTTTATTTGAATAGCTACCTGGAAATAGTAGAGCTTTCATATTAAGTATATACCAACACAGAAAACAGGGGTTTGGTTCCCATAGGCTGAAATGTTGTGGTAAGTTTTTCTTGGTGGTTATTTATATTATCATAGACTTTGCTACACATGGCAATTTGCAAATGATTCATTCTTTTTGAATAGCTATTTTCAGCTGAATCACAAGCACAAATTAACTTATTCAGCACGAGGGTAACAGGAATGTTCTAGTGGATGTGTTATGTCGTCGTCATCTTCAGTTTCTTAGGTTGATGTTTAAAGCGCACTAATTCATGATTCATATTCACTTCTCTTACAATTCTTTCGAGCATAAACTGAATTATTATCAGCAAACGAGAGCTGTCTCTAATGATTCTGTCATTCACCATACATGTACTATACAGTAACACTACATTTATATTAGAATGTATCAGTTGTTTGTTTTATACAATTTGCCATAAGAAACTTTTTAAATCAAATATTAAAATTTAATATTAAACTAATATGTTTATAGCCCTTTGCACTTTCAAAAAATTAGTCACACAAAACTGAACCTAGAATTGAATATTATTTTAATTTCTAAAAATTATTTTGCTTTCAACTTTAACACACACTTTTTTACTGATCATTGGCTGCTTCAGACATCATTAATTCACTGATTCTTAAGAGTTCAAACTAATTAATTACTAATGAACAAGTCACACAATTCTCATGCATTTGATTCTCAAACTAAATCATTATCCAAGAATGAGGCACATGATTCTCGTTCATTTGTTTCACAAACTGAATTATTACCTGCTAAAGACTTGCTCAGTTCTTGTTCACTTATAATTTTTTGTACTTTGTGCTTTCAAATAAGACAATATTATGCAATATAACTTAGCAGGCTACTTGGGAAGTGTAGTTTAATTTGGCAGCCTTGTCAGGGACATCTGGGCCTGGAGGGGCAGTTTCACTGCCTTGATCAATCTGGGAGTGCTTTGGGTTTATGAATATGACTTACTCTAAGGTCTAGGTTTTATAAGAAGCCTCTTCTTCTCCTCAGCGGTGTAGTTGGGCAACACTTTCCTGGAGAGGAGGAGGAAAGAAGAAGATTTATGTGATTAATGTGCTGGTGCTGCCTTCAGTACTGACAACAGAGCTAATGGAGAAGGTATGCTGTTAAATGATGGAGAATTTTAACCTGAGGCTTGTGTTCGTTTAGATGTTGTCTGAGTTTCGGATGCAAGATGCCCCCTAACATCCATGGTTTCCAAATTATTTTCCTCCATTAATGCTTAAAGGTGAAGTTCATATTGCTGGTATTATTCATCCAATCACACTCATCACAGTGTGTGTCTTTACTCAGTCATTCTAAGTCATATTTCTGACACTACCCCACTTCCTTCACCTTTTAATGCTTACATATTTTATTGCCTCCATACCAATCTTTTTTTTTTTTCCAAGTCCTGAACTAATTCTCATTTTGGGAGAAACTGTGTATTATAATGGATAGCATGCAGGAAATGGCAACCTGGCCGGGACTGAATAGGGATACTTATCCAGTCGTGAGGCAAGTATAAGAGAAGGATACTGGGGAAGACAATTTACTCAGGACGTTTTCTTCCCCAATACGTTAGGTGGAAGCCTCCCTGATTTAGGATTCCCACACAGACACCCACAGCACATGCTGGGACCTGTAGTCCTATGGGACATCCCTGTTGGGTTCTGTGGGGGCCACCAGTGGGAGCCAAAGGGATTCAAAATACCTACTTTTTGGGATTTCGATAGACCTGGAAGTACTTCCATCGGGCTACGCCTTGGCACCAGAAGTACTTCCAAGTCCAAGATAAATGGAGCCACTTGACTTCATTCAGGGAGACAGACTTGGGAGGAAGCAGATAAAGCTTGCCTAGAGGAGTGGAGGAGCAGAGGAGAGGAAAAGAGTTTGAAGAATTGCACTGTGTGTGGTGTGTGCCTTTTGAAACATTTTCTTGAAGGTATTTAAAAAATTTAAATCGTTCAATTAAATTCAAACTTATGTCTCTGCATTTGGGTCGGGAGTTAGGGGTGCTGCAACACCGCCTGGTGTTCACAGTATTTTATAAATTTTCTTCCTGTTTCATCTCTGTTTGACTATGTTCATTCCTGTATGCCATGTAATTCATTACATCTCATAAAAATCCCTTCAGTGCCTGGTACTGTAGGTTGCTTTAGAAATTATGGCATCTCCCATGGCCACAATGATTGGAGGGTGTCTTATAATGCATTCAAGTTATAAAAAAATAGCCAGAGTGATTTTCTGAGAGGCTGGTACAATACTTTATTTTTCTTGAGGCAAAAACCAGTTTCAAAAATGTAGACTAAACCTAAAAATATCTAAGTCAAAAGTCCAAAAGTACTATACCCATGTTAACATTAAGGTAAATATCCAAACATGGAACTGAAAACACTTTAACAAGATTTATAAGCATAATGGTAGAGCACTCACTGACAAGTTTCTTACTTTTTTAAATATTTGACTTCATATGTAAAAGGTATACATAGCAAAATAATAAGATGAAAGCAATTAGAGGGATCAATACCTAACATAAACCAACTTAATGACAGTAATAGAGTATTGGGTCAAAACATTACAGCAGCACTACAAACTACAAGCTGGGTTAAGAAGAGAATGCAGCAAATTAACAAAGAAGGGCTGTGTAAGTTAAATGTGTTCAAAGAGCATGCTCATATATTATGGCTAACTAATAAAAGATTAAAAAAAGATTAAAAGGTAAGTAATGAGCATGCTTGATAAGCAAGTATGTTGCCAGTCAGGTTAAGAAACTAAAAACTATTCTACCTTAAGGCATGAAATAAGTACTTGAGATAAAATATTTCCAAACCTTAAATATTAAATGGCTACTCTGTACCTGTTTATGTTACTTTTCAGAGTTGGAAAGGGAGTAATGCAGTGTCTTTGGTGACCTAATTGCTGCATACAGGTCTCAATAGTGTTGTCCCTTGCTTCAATTTGGTCTTTAGTTTGTATTGCTGTGTAACTTCAGATTTGTAAGAAGCTTGTCCCTACTTTTTCCTTTATTTTCAGATTCCCTGCTTGCAGTCTTGTGGAAATTTATTTAGAAAAATTGGGTTACATGTTTATGACTGGGCCAGTTAATTAAGTAGGTTACCACTTCCTAATTATTTTATTTCCAGATGGCTGCCCACCAGATGTGCATGTATTAGTCATAATAACTGCTTTGAGATTGGTTAGGCACATTTAACTACTTTCCCACATTATCTTAATTTAACATCACTAAATTCAATGTCATTGTACATTGTAAAAAATGGGCAAGAGGGCATCCTTCTTGAAAGAATGATCTACATTTAAAGGGGGTTGGAATAATCACCCTGCATTGCCAAAGCCTGAGCCAGGATGAGTGATAAAAAACAATTTATACCTTTGCTTTTTGTCATTTTTTCCTTAGTCAATGCTTGCAGAATGCACTAGAGTGAACACTTTATCATATACAGTGGTTAGCAGTTCAACACAAAGATGAAATGCACATTCACAAACTCCCACCTTAGTTTTTCTTCCATCATTATTTTTTTCGCCTCCCTGACACAGGATTATACTATACGCAGTCAATGGAAGCCCAGCATCCTTTTTAGGCTATATTAAAATGGCTGCTTGGTTCATGTGGTATTCTTTTGTGCCTTTACTACATTTCTGCAAAGCTCCAGAAGTGAGCACAGTTTCTGTACTTACTTTATGGTAGAGGTAGTGATGGAACTAAGAGGGGGTGGAAGCAGTAGATCTGGGGCATCTTCATGTCTGTTTAGACAAGGAATGTTAAGATATTTGTTAGTTACTGGATACGCTTACAAGTTCCTATTCTACTGTTACATTTTTGTGGTGTTAATATATTTTTGGAGTACCGTATATACTCGTGTTTAAGTTCTCCTGTGGATAAGTCGGGGCTTGATTTTACCGTATACTTTCTGGTATTTTATAATGTTGGTTGGATAAGTCAAATGTGGAAAACTCACGCTATTGGTCCAAGAGATTATGATATGCTGACGCTCACCTGCGACAGTAACCACAAAGCACATTGCCTTTTTTTCTATGTGTTGTGCTTACGTGACCACACGGTAATACCCGAAACTATTCTGAAGCGACGTTTGCACTGTTTTGTGTTTTTTGTGTCTCACATCCTCATACACCTTTATCTAAAATGGAGCATTTGATCAGAAGAAAATATGAAGCTGGTTTTAAATTAAAAGTCATTGAAATGGTGAAAGAAATTGATAACTGCGCTGCTGTAACAAAATTTGATGTCTGAGAAACTGGTGAGAGATTGGAGGAAGCAAGAAGATGTAAAAAAAAATGTGTCGTATTTTTCAATGGGAGTATAAGTCAGGGTCTGATTTTATGATCGATTTTTCGACTTCGCCAAAATATACGGTAATCCTCATTTTTCAAGATGTTTAGTTTCTAATGGTATCTTTCATGGATGTTGTCATTTAGTGAAGAGAAATCACTCTGATGTAGCACTGGGTTGCCAAAAGGCAATTACTGGAAGATGTCAATTAAGTGATGGTATTTTTTCTGGCAGAATCTTTCCAATGGATAACCATCCAAGATTCTGGAATCTTGGAAAGTAAAGGAAGCATTTTAGTGGGTTTTTTGACCATCGTCTACAGTCGTGGTCAAAAGTTTTGAGAATGACACAAGTATTGGTTTTCACAAAGTTAGCTGCTTCAGTAGTTTTAGGTCTTTTTGTCAGATGTTTCTATGGTATACTGAAGTATAATTACAAGCATTTCTTAAGTTTGCAAGGCTTTTATTGACAATTACATTAGGTTTATACAAAGAATCAATATTTGCAGTGTTTGCCCTTCTTTTTCAAGACATCTGCAATTCGCCCTAGCATGCTGTCAGTCAACCTCTGGAGCAAATCTGACTGATGGCAGGCCATTCTTGCATAATTAATGCTTGAAGTTTGTCAGAATTTGTGGGATTTTGTTTGTTCACCCGCCTCTTGAGGACTGATCACAAGTTCTCAATGGGATTAAGGTCTGGAGAGTTTCCTGGTAATGGACCCAAAATTTCAATGTTTAGTTCCATGAGCCACTTAGTTATCACTTTTGCCTTATGGCCCCGCGCTCCATCATGCTGAAAAAGGTATTGTTCATCACCAAACTGTTCTTGGATGGTTGGGAGATGTTCTTCTCTGAGGATGTTTTGCTGCCATTCTTTATTCCTGGCTGTGTTTTTAGGCAAAATTGTGAGTGAGCCCCCTCCTTTGGCTGAGAAACAACCCTACACATTAATGGTTTCGGGATGATTTACTGTTGGCATGACACAGGACTGATGGTAGTGCTCACCTTTTCTTCTCCAGACAATCTTTTTTCCAGATGCCCCAAACAATTGAAAAGGGGATTCATTAGAGAAAATGACTTTACCCCAGTCCTCAGCAGTCCAATCCCTGTACCTTTTGCAGAATATCAGTCTGTCTATGATGTTTTTCTTGGAGAGAAATGGCTTCTTTGCTGCTCTTCTTGACACCATGCCATCCTCCAAAAGTCTTTGCCTCACTGTGCATGTAGATGCACTCAGACCTGCTTGCTGCCATTCCTGAGCAAGCTCTGTACTGGTGGTGCCCCGATCCCACAGCTGAATCATCTTTAGGAGATTGTCCTGGCACTTGCTGGACTTTCTTGGGCACCCTGAAGCCTTCTTCACAACAGCAGTGGAAATGGGTTTTTTTGGGATTAAATTCATTTTCATGGGAAAGAGGGACTTTGCAATTAACTGAAATTCATCTCTTCACTCTTCATAACATTCTGGACTACAGTATATACAAATTGCCATCATAAAAAGTGAGGCAGCAAACTTTGTAAAAATTAATATTTGTGTCATTCTCAAAACCTTTGGCCACGACTGTACTTTGTATCATAATTCCTTTGACTGCAGTTTTTAGAATTCACATTGATTTTGTTGCACAATCTCTTTAATACACAGTTTTTAACTATGTCCTGATTTTTGACTCTCATTCTGTTGTGGCCATTTCCTGGTCCTGTTAAACATCCCCATTATTTGTCCTGATGGACAGAACAAGTGGTTTTAGCTACCTTTTCCTGAGGCCAACTATGACTGTAGGTATTTTTTCCAATCGGTTTTACCATTATTTTCCCTCAAATTGATCTCATTGTTTAATTACACCGGTCAACAAAGATTTTGTCACAGAACAACTTCTGAATGTTTTAAAAGTATATTTTCCTGCTAATTTTAGATGTGTACTCACATTTTTATATTACCCGAAGAAAAAAACAAAAATGTTTCAATCACTGTTTCAGGGGTTGGCACTGTGTCCTAATGCCCATTTCTCTTCTTCCCTCTGCAGACCAGATAAGTAACAGCAATAACATATCTGACGTCACTTCCGGTGTTCATCCACCTGGACAATCCTTTGTCTTAGGACAGACTTAAAACTGGAAGCCATCATTGTCAGTTCTGTTGTGATCCTGTGGTTGTAAAGACATTTCTGTAATTATTGAGTGTTTTTCTTTGTTCCAGTTATACAAGGTGACTGGACTGTTACCTCAACTCTTTATCACTGTTGCCTCATTCTCTTACAACCTTTATTAATATATACATATTTTTAAAGTAAAATTCAGGACAAAAAATGTTTTATTCAGTTAAATGCAGGACTAAATGGTCTTGCTGTTTGTAAAATTTTGTAACTTTCAATAAAGGTATAAAATAAGTCTGTTGTGCTGGAGTTTACCGGCCTTAACATGTCTGGAAATATTGAGGCAGGAGCCTGCTCCCTGTCTGAGGCACAGTTGGTGATCAGATGTAAACAGTTACCATCTGTGTGTTTACATCTTTAAAAAGATGTGGCTCAGTTAGCAATAATCATGGTAAACGATTTCATCAGGATAATTCTGAAATGGAAGAGCAATACCAAGGCAAATGATTCTCAGCATGCTTGCTGACTACAGCTGGACCCTTAAGATACAGTGGTGTGAAAAACTATTTGTCCCCTTCCTGATTTCTTATTCTTTTGCATGTTTGTCACACAAAATGTTTCTGATCATCAAACACATGTAACCATTAGTCAAATATAACACAAGTAAACACAAAATGCAGTTTTAAAATGATGGGTTTTATTATTTAGGGAGAAAAAAAATCCAAACCTACATGGCCTTGTGTGAAAAAGTAATTGCCCCCTTGTTAAAAAATAACCTAACTGTGGTGTATCACACCTGAGTTCAATTTCCGTAGCCACCCCCAGGCCTGATTACTGCCACACCTGTTTCAATCAAGAAATCACTTAAATAGGAGCTGCCTGACACAGAGAAGTAGACCAAAAGCACCTCAAAAGCTAGACATCATGCCAAGATCCAAAGAAATTCAGGAACAAATGAGAACAGAAGTAATTGAGATCTATCAGTCTGGTAAAGGTTATAAAGCCATTTCTAAAGCTTTGGGACTCCAGTGAACCACAGTGAGAGCCATTATCCACAAATGGCAAAAACATGGAACAGTGGTGAACCTTCCCAGGAGTGGCCGGCCGACCAAAATTACCCCAAGAGCGCAGAGACGACTCATCCAAGAGGTCACAAAAGACTCCAGGACAATGTCTAAAGAACTGCAGGCCTCACTTGCCTCAATTAAGGTCAGTGTTCACGACTCCACCATAAGAAAGCGACTGGGCAAAAACGGCCTGCATGGCAGATTTCCAAGACGCAAACCACTGTTAAGCAAAAAGAACATTAGGGCTCGTCTCAATTTTGCTAAGAAACATCTCAATGATTGCCAAGACTTTTGGGAAAATACCTTGTGGACTGATGAGACAAAAGTTGAACTTTTTGGAAGGCAAATGTCCCGTTACATCTGGCGTAAAAGGAACACAGCATTTCAGAAAAAGAACATCATACCAACAGTAAAATATGGTGGTCTGGGTTTGTTTTGCTGGTTCGGGACATGGAAGGCTTGCTGTGATAGATGGAACCATGAATTCTACTGTGTACCAAAAAATCCTGAAGGAGAATGTCCGGCCATCTGTTCGTCAACTCAAGCTGAAGCGATCTTGGGTGCTGCAACAGGACAATGACCCAAAACACACCAGCAAATCCACCTCTGAATGGCTGAAGAAAAACAAAATGAAGACTTTGGAGTGGCCTAGTCAAAGTCCTGACCTGAATCCAATTGAGATGCTATGGCATGACCTTAAAAAGGCGGTTCATGCTAGAAAACCCTCAAATAAAGCTGAATTACAACAATTCTGCAAAGATGAGTGGGCCAAAATTCCTCCAGAGCGCTGTAAAAGACTCATTGCAAGTTATCACAAACGCTTGATTGCAGTTATTGCTGTTAAGGGTGGCCCAACCAGTTATTAGGTTCAGGGGGCAATTACTTTTTCACACAGGGCCATGTAGGTTTGGATTTTTTTTTTCTCCCTAAATAATAAAAACCATCATTTAAAAACTGCATTTTGTGTTTACTTGTGTTATATTTGACTAATGGTTAAATGTGTTTGATGATCAGAAACATTTTGTGTGACAAACATGCAAAAGAATAAGAAATCAGGAAGGGGGCAAATAGTTTTTCACACCACTGTATATATGTGTGCATGGAAGGCAGCTAGAAGGACCAAAAGAAGGTAGTTTCATGCCAGGCCAGGGGGTGACGGGGTGCAGTAATAAATCTTTCTCTTTAATTTCTACAGACCAGACATGAGAAATTCTGCCTGATTCTGATGACATCACTTTCGGTTCTGGCTCCATGGATGTCACTTCCGGTTCAGGACCCAAGAACGTCACTTCTGCCTACCAGCTTTACAAGCAAGACAACCTCCACTTGTATTCAGTTCTGTTTTGGACTCAACCTGTACAATTCTGCGTTGCCAAATTTCAATTATTGCAGCCTTATTCAAGTATACGGGTGGCTGCCCCAATCCTCTTTTGGTGTCAAGGTCTATTCATTTTACAATATCCATCCATCCATTAACCATTCCACTATATCCTAACTACAGGGTCATGGGGCTCTGCTGGAGCCAGTCCCAGCCAACACAGGGCGCAAGGCAGGGAACAAACCCGGGCAGGGTGCCAGGCCACCGCAGGGTGCGCACACACACACATACACACGCCCACACACCAAGCACACACTAGGGACAATTTGGAATCGCCAATGCACCTGACCTGCATGTTTCTGGACTGTGGGAGGAAACCAGAGTACCCGGAGGAAACCCACACAGACATGGGGAGAACATGC
Organism: Polypterus bichir lapradei; assembly: GCA_026402145.1. Classification (NCBI taxonomy): domain Eukaryota; kingdom Metazoa; phylum Chordata; class Cladistia; order Polypteriformes; family Polypteridae; genus Polypterus; species Polypterus bichir. The sequence continues at coordinate 959,980 of JANRMT010062833.1, read as the reverse complement.
AAACTCCACGCAGGAAGGACCCGGGAAGCAAACCTGTGTCTCCTAACTGCGAGGCAGCAGTGCTACCCACTGTGCCACCATGCCGCCCCATTTTACAATCTAAATAGTGTAAATATGTCTATTGTAAATTTTTATTGTGCACCACTTAAAGCCCTTACATGTTAGAGAAAGTCTGATTACATATTTGAATTCAGCATGGAAAATAATGTAAGATTCACCTATGCTGATTTAGGTGACAAAAAGAAAAGTCACTTTTTGTTATCCAGTGTTACCAGGTCTTTTTTGCTTCTCTTATTCTGCATTCAGTGAAGTGAAGTTTATATTTATATAAAATTTAAAATGTTAGTTATTTTTTTCATACCTTAAGGTGACTAAACTATCTTTGATCATTTTCTTATTAATTCACCTTTTTATGTGAAGTTTGCTCTTTTTATTGCATTCTAAAGATGGGAATTAAAGATGGATGGAGTACAGACAGAATGCTAAAATGTATCATAACATAATAATATACTCATTATTTAATCATAGCTAAAAAAGCCAAAACATATTCCAATGTAAAGTACCCAAATGTCTGCTATTTTAGAAAAAAATAGCACACCCAGATCTATAATTTCTGGATTGATACCGAAATATAGAAACTGAGAAATAACAGTTTGCTTAATTAAGGTAAGATTTCAACTGCAAAATTTAGTTAGGATGACAACTTACAGACATAGTGGGTCTTAAGGATTAAAGTTCAAAATTGCTGCCATAAAAGATTTCTCAAACTTTTCAAATAGCAAGATAGTTAGCTGTTATGTTACATACCTGGCAAAATAATTTGTTCCGTTTGATAGAAAATTAGAACTGACTTTACTTTATGCATGGAAGTTTCAGGTGATTACATAATTTACTCTACATAGAATAAAATTTTAGACTGATGTGCTTGGAAACTATCACTTCCAGTAGAAGCTGGTCTGCTGCCTTTTTTAATCAAAATTAAAACAGTTGAACATAGTTGACAACGTAAATTATAAATGGCTGGAACAATTCACCCCAATCTTTATTGACTGCTAGTATATGAAATTTGTCACTTGTATTTTCACTTTCATTTCATTTGACTTGCTTCATATCATCAGGCTATAGGCCAAGAGCCATAATGACGACCTTCAGAGTCAGACTTTTCTGTCTGTGACCTAACTAAACATGAATATGTTGACCTAATAAAAACAAGATGGGTGACAGCTGCATAGTTTTAATAGAGGACTGAATTTAGCAAGACAGGATGCTACAGAGAACAGAAACAGTTGGGCATGTTTAGCACCTGGTTCTGTCAAAATAAAATAGCATTAACAGGGAAAGACAAAAATCATCAACACACTCATAAGGAGGAGCTCAGTAAATACTATGGTACTAGAAAATAGGAATTTTGGACACAAGAAAATGTAGGTTTATGAATTTTCAAGTTTTAGATACAATATTCAGGTTTATATACAGTACAATACTTAATTACAAGTAATTAACATATGCCAACAATGAAGCAGAGTGAGGTTTACAAAACAAAAGCATCTCTTTAAGGCATGCCAATATAAATAAATCAAGATTGGTAGTAAAGTAGTTCAACAATTATTGCTATTTAATTTGATAGACTGCTTCTGTAAAATACCTGGATAAGAATCATTCTGACTCAAAATGCATTTGTCTAAACAAAGCTCTCATACTTTTGTAAACAAGACATGAGGGAAAGAAATGTCAGCCTAAGAATCTGAATGGCAAGTGTTTATAAAATATTTGTAATAACCAGAGGATGATTTTACTAATTTTACTGAAGGCTTTAAAGTATAAATGACACTAAATAAAGTATTCTTTAAGTAGGTTATTGCAAAATAAATCAAATGAATTGAAATTTTTCATGTGTACCTATTAATAATACTAGTGTGATGGATGACATGATAGACAGAAAACAGCACGCAGGAAAAGCTAGCCTTGTCAGTAGTTTCCATGCCAACATAGGAAGGAGGGCGATACTGTTGACGATACATCATGTATGTGTGTTATGTAGTTCTGTAAGGCAATGGGCAGGAAAACCAGCATTAGAGGGAGTGAGGTGCCACATGGGAGGATACAAATTAAATTCCCTCAGAGCACTTCAGAAATGAGAAACACTTTTTAATATTGCAAAAATTTGGCAGAACTATTCTTGTTCATTTCTGCCTCATGAAGTAATTCATTACATTTCCCATGAACTCTCTGAATTAGGATGCCTTACACTAATTCAGACTTTTTATTTCAAAATGTCTTGCTTTCATGGGAAGAACAGTGTGCTTAAATTGCTACTCTGTGTACAACATGTTTTGTCCATGTGCTCTTCACAAAGACAAGCATAGAAAATTGACTAGTGACTCTAACTTGCCCATTTTATGATTGGCTGATATCCTGTTCCATGTTGTTTCCTGCTTTGGGGATAAACTCTTACACTGTGTCGCTCTGTAATTGACTAAGTTGTTTTGACTATCTTTTATCTATTATTAAATGCAAATGTTAATGCCATTTTATGTCCATGATTGATCTACATCTCATAATAATAGTATAGTGTTTTTTAGGATAAACACTTGCATATTAATTGTGCACAACAAAACCAGCTTTTCCCACATATTCTCCAGCATGGGTTTTCCATGCACCTCCCAAGAAAACTTGACATTTCCATCGATTTGTATATTACTACTGATTACGGTTTCTTAATGAAATCAAAGTTTAATTTATTGGGACTGTGCTATTATGTGTAAGGCATTTTGCCTCCACAGCGATCATTTTGACTGCACTTCCAAAGAAATATACATTAACACCTTATTGTTATGCCATCTATTTGCGACTTCTTTATATTATAACAAAAGATGCCTCCAGTGTAAAGTTTCATTATTGTTCAATCAAATCATATCATGATGTTACCCATCTATATCTGACAAAGTTTAATTGGATTAATTACATAGGTTAGGTCAGATTATTCATGATATAAATATATTTGACATCCTTTAAATGTATGATGTCCTATCACACTTTGAATATTTGACAATTAGTACTTAACAAGTAATGTATTTTCAAAGAGGAAAAATACATTAATATAATCAAATAAACTCATGTTTTTGTCATGAAGAAGCAAAACATGTACTAGGTTGTTAAATATGAGGAGTAGAAATTGTTTTGAAAAGCTTTAAAGTAGGGCCTAATGGAGCCTGTTATATAAATACCGGGAGGTGCATCTCAGTGAAAGACTAGGCTGAGCCATATACAAAAACACTCAAAGTTGCCAGTATTTCTGAGGCCACTAAGATTCTTTGGCAAGGAACGAACAGTTCTGCACATATTTTAATTGTCCACCTGCATCTAATGTTGCTAGTACTGGCATGTAGGGAAAGTAAAATAAAAACAGAAAATGCCAGCAGACAAATCCGGAAGGTTGTCTCGCTGAAAGTGGTTGAAAAGACAGATGTTGAATAAGCTGCTAGCTGTCATGAACAATGCCTCACTCCTCTGCATGACACCAAGGTCAGTCTACAGAGCACTTGAAGCACAAGGCTAATTCTACCACAATGCTTCAGGGAGCAAAGCCAGAGGTCTACTTCATTGTCAAACTTAATAACATATTCTTTTACCTGTACTAATTTTAAGGATTATGAACTTTAAATAAATAATTACATTTACACTAAATTATCAGCTGCTTTAATACTGCATTTTCTCTTTGGGTTCAATGGGCTCTCTTATCTATCTATCTATCTATCTATCTATCTATCTATCTATCTATCTAT
>JANRMT010062833.1:912386-956185 GCA_026402145.1 Polypterus bichir lapradei | reverse complement strand
CTATCTATCTATCTATCTATCTATCTATCTATCTATCTATCTATCTAGATTTGCTATTTTATACCATCAATCTACACTTAATAGCCCATATTGACAAACATGTTTTCAGAAAGGATTGCAAGCTTATTAAAACTCAAAATCTGAAATCTCTCATTCATATAAGTGTCCAGAACCTTAATTTGGTACTTTGTAGATGCCCCTTTAGCAGCAAATACAATTTTAAGTCTTTGTGGGTAAATCACTACAGGTTTTGCACACCTGGATTTGGGTAGTTTATTCCATTTTTCCAGGCAGATCCTGTCAAGCACCATTAGGTTGGATAGAAAATATCTGTAAACTGCCTTCTTTGTGTCTGTCAACAGATGTTCTATGGATTTTAAGTCTGGGCTTTGGCTGATACACTCAAAGAAAGCCACTCGAAGATTGTCTTGGCTTCATGTTTTGTGTCATTGTCATGTTGAAAGGTAAATTGTCATCCCAATCAGAGGTTGTTTTCTTCTAGGACCTCTGTGTATTTGGCTGCATTCATCCTTCCCTCAATTCTGACCAGTCTCCCTGTTCCTGCCTCTGAGAAGCACCCCCACAGCATGATGCTGCCACCACCACAATGATTCACCGTAGGGATGGTATTAGGCAGGTGATGAGCAGTGCCTGGTCTTCAGTACACATAGTGCTTGGAGTAGATAATTTTTTCTTCCTCATGCTCTTAGAGTCCTTTAAATGCCTTTTACTTCGAAGCAGCGTTCATCTAGCCATTTTACAATAAATTTCTGATTAATGAAATGCCACTGAGATTGTTGCCTTTCCAACAGGTTCTCCCATTTCTACCAGGACTTTTGATGCTCTGTCAGAGTGTCCATTTGGTTCTTGGTCAGTTCCCTGACCAAGGTCTTTCTTGCACAGATATTCAGTTTATCCTGACAGCCAACTGTAGAAGGAGTCCTGGTGGTTCCAAATATCTTCCATTTCACAATTATAAAGTCACTATGCTTCTGGGAACACTCAAAACTTTAGAAATGGTTTTATAGCCTTTCCATAATCTGTGCATCACCACACTTTTATCATGGAGGTCTACAGAGAGTTCCTTGGACTTTATTGCTTATTTTTTGTCATGACATGCAGTTTGATTTATAGGGCCTTACATACACAGATATGTGCCTTTCTAAATGATGTTCACACAATTCACTTAGATAAAGGAGAACCCCCATCAAGTTCTAGATATACCTCAAGGATAAATAAAGTATCGGGATGCACCTAATCACAATTTGGAGTGAGATCCATAAATATTTGGACAGAGACAACTTTTTTCTAATTTTTGCTCTGTACATTACCACAATGAATTTTAAATGAAACAACTCAGATGCAGTTGAAGTGCAGACTTTCAGCTTTAATTCAGTGGGTTGAACAAAACGATTGCATAAAAATGTGAGGCAACTGAAGCATTTTTTTAACACAATCCCTTCATTTCAGGGGCTCAAAAGTAATTGGACAATTGACTCAAAGGCTATTTCATGGGCAGGTGTGGGCAAGTCCATCATTATGTCATTATCAATTAAGCAGATAAAAGGCCTGGAGTTGATTTGAGGTGTGGTGCTTGCATGTGGAAGATTTTGCTATGAACATACAGTCAAAGGAGCTCTCCATGCAGGTTAAAGAAGCCATCCTTAAGCTGCGAAAACAGAAAAAAACCATCCGAGAAATTGCTACAATATTACGAGTGGCAAAATCTACAGTTTGGTGCATCCTGAGAAAGAAAGCAAGCACTGGTGAACTCAGCAACGCAAAAAGACCTGGACGTCCATGGAAGACAACAGTGATGGATGATTGCAGAATCATTTCCATGGTGAAGAGAAACCCCTTCACAACAGCCAACCAAGTGAACAACACTCTCCAGGGGGTAGGCGTATCGATATCCAAGTCTACCATAAAGAGAAGACTGCCTGAAAGTAAATACAGAGGGTGCACTGCAAGGTGCAAGCCACTCATAAGCCTCTAGAATAGAAAGGCTAGATTGGACTTTGCTAAAGAACATCTAAAACAGCCAGCACAGTTCTGGAAAAAACATTCTTTGGACAGATGAAACCAAGATTAACCTCTAACAGAATGATGGCAAGAAAAAAGTATGGAGAAGGCGTGGAACAGCTCATTATCCAAAGCATACCACATCATCTATAAAACACGGTGGAGGCAGTGTGATGGCTTGGGCGTGCATGGCTGCAGTGGCACTGGGACACTAGTGTTTATTGATGATGTGACACAGGACAGAAGCAGCCAAATGAATTCTGAGGTGTTCAGAGACATACTGTCTGCTCAAATCCAGCTAAATGCAGTCAAATTGATTGGGTGGCGTTTCATGATACAAATGGACAATGACCCAAAACATACAACCAAAGCAACCCAGGAGTTTATTAAAGCAAAGAAGTGGAAAATTCTTGAATGGCGAAGTAAGTCACCTGATCTTAACCCAATTGAGCATGCATTTCACTTGTTGAAGACTAAACTTCAGACAGAAAGTTTAGTCAAAAAAACAGCACCTGAAAGCCGCTGCAGTAAAGGCCTGGCAGAGCATTAAAAAGAAGGAAACCCAGCATCTGGTGATGTCCATGAGTTCAAGACTTCAGGCTGTCATTGCCAGTAAAGGGTTTTCAACCAAGTATTAGAAATGAACATTTTATTTCCAGTTATTTAATTTGTCCAATTACTTTTGAGCCCCTGAAATAAAGGGATTGTGTTAAAAAAATACTTTAGTTCCCTCACATTTTTATGCAATCTTTTTGTTGAACCCACTGAATTAAAGCTGAAAATCTGCACTTCAACTTCATCTGAGTTGTTTCATTTAAAATTCATTGTGGTAATATACAGAACCAAAATTAGAAAAAAGTTGTCTCTGTCCAAATATTTATGGACCTAACTGTATATAGAGAGATTTCAGTTCTGAACAGATTTTTACTTTGTCATTATGGGTTAGTAAGTGTAGCTTGATAGGCAAAAGTGGTGACTTTATCCATTTAAAATTAAGTCTACAAAACAAATGTGAAGCAATCTGAATACTTATTGAACCCACTGTATATACTAGTGCACATCTATAAGCATTTCCACATACAGCTAATGGAAAAACATTGATTCTCATGCCAAATCTTTTCAATATTATACTGTTAGGTACAACATTAACAAAATGACAGATGGCAACAGCAGGTTTGTTTAATACTATGTTTTGAATAAGCGCATATGTCTATACATGAATACAGAATAATATGAGTTTTTTTTTTTTTATCAAAAATATCCAAACATCTGTTATACAATACCTTGGTATTTACATATTTTTCTAAATGTAGTAAGTCTTTTATATACTTCTTTAACTATATCACTTATCTGCCTTAAGGGTGGCACAGTGGTACATTGGCAGTGCTGCTGTCTCACAGTAAGGAATCCAGGGTTCACATCCCGGGTCCTTCCTGCATGGAGTTTGTATGTTATCCACGTATCTCCGTGGGTTTTCTCTGGGTGTTCCGGTTTCCTCTCTCATTCCCAACACATGCAGGTTGGGTGGATGGGTCCTACTAAATTGGCCCTGATGTGTGTGTGTGTTCGCTCTGCTGCCTCATCCTGGTGTTGTTCCTGCTATGTGGTAGCTGGGATGACTGACTTCTCTGTCTTAGATTATCACTTGAGTACACTTTCATTATTTAAAATAGGAACATAACAAGAGATTAAACTTTTTCTTTCAGGTCTGCGTTGGAGTTCTTTATCTGACTCTAAACAGTACTGTATAAAATTTTAGGTAACTGGCTCAACACATGTGGAATTAGTGAAAGGAAAAATAGGTAAAGGTTAGTTGCTTAAATTAGAAAAAGGTAGAAGAGACAACATTTTTAATGTGTTTACAATGAGGCCTGGATATTACGTGGCTAGAAATATATGTTTATTTTTTTGTCTTTCTATTTAGCCTAACTAGTTGCAAAGTGCTGGTGTTAATGTTGTACAATTCAGTCATTGTCTACATGAGTTTGCATGTCTGTGTGGATTGTCTCCTGGATGTGGGCTAGTGGATCAATGAACATTAATGTTGTGTTTATGTTACAGTTTTGTATCAATGGTTCAGAAAATCAAGTTTGCTGGTAACTATTGTGTTAATGGCTACAATGTGAAGAATACATAAAATGTCTGAATTGGACCTCTATGCATGAGTCTGGCTGTAATGCATGTGTGGAAATGTGGCATGTGTGAATCAGAATGTGAGTCCCATCTAGGTTTGCTTCAAATTCCACCAAGATACTTTAGGTGTTGGCTCTTCACAAACATGAGATAAGAAAACTTAAGTTCAGAAAAAAAATGGGCAGATATGTGATTGTACACTGAAAAAAGTATAACCTCCATTCAACTTAAAATAATTAAGGTAATGATTCACACTTAATATTTTCAATCTGAACCAATATAATTCTTTTTATCTTATTGAACCCATAATTTTTAAGTTGAAGCAAATCTATTTTTTAAGTTGTTACAATTTAAAATGGTTTATTGATCGTAATCTGTTTTTATGCTATTAGAAATATCATGAACATAACACATTCCAATGCTGTACTTTTTACATCTATTTAAAAATCTAGTGCAAATACACAAGCATTTTGCAGTGTAAATCTTAAATATACAAAAAAAATTATTAACGTTTCTACAGATTTCTTGAAAGTATGTTTTGTTACAAGCTGTTATACTTAAAATTAACAGTTGAGAAACAGGGTTACTTACCAGAAATCCTCCGTTATAAAAGTCTGCTGCTGAAAATGACCAGACCTGCATAGCCACGTCCACTCCACTTGGGAAAGTGTTCTTCTTTTTTGGCAGTTGGAAAGACAGCATGCTGGAAAGTTCAACCGGAAGAATGTACAAACAGCCCCTTCCACACAGCACACAAACAACCTAAAATATTAGGTTAACTGGTACAAACATTTTTTTTAACTTTGATTGAGATCTGAAAGCAAATATTTCAAGCTACAACACTAAATGACTAATCTTAAGTTGCTTGAAAGAGAAAATTTACATTGAATGAACAACATCAATGTTATAATTTTTTCAGTGTAAAACTGTATTAAGAGAAATTGTTATTAATCTATAAATAACATGTGACTATGCTATTTGTGTTTTATTTTCACAAATATATATTTGGGATATATTTTAAGCTTTACATGCCCATTATGAATGAGGTTAGGAGTGTGATGTGATGAAATTGTGTTTCCCTTTTATATACGATTCTGCCTCTGTACCCCCAAATTAGATTAAGCAGAATAGGAAAATGCCTGTGTGGGTGTTTTATAAATATACTTACTACTTCAGCAATATATTTTTAAAACAGAATTTACCAACATTTAACATAAATTGCATAGAATTTATATATTTAATGATTTCCTACAGCACTTCCATTTCATAATACTGGATAACAGATTTACACACAGCAGCAGCTAATGTTTATGATGCTTTATTATTCAAAGAACAGCAATTTCATAAACATGGTTATCAAAAATCATTTTCTTACTTCAGCTATTTATTGCTATCTCTTATTGACAGTAAAGACATTATTGAATACAGTTGTGATGCAGAGCCTGCTTCTCTATGCTTTGCTCTGTTAAATGCTGTACTCTATAGTCTTTCTCAATGTAATAACAGCATAGTTTCCTTTCAGTACTGAAAATTTCAACGCTTTCACCTCTTCACATAAGAAACATGAATTTCTTGGAAGAAGACAGCATAAAAACTGAACTTGAACTTGATGGGCTACGGCTGTGTCATTCTAGTGTATGTTTTGTCTGCCAGTAAAACTGTACAAGCTCAGATGTGACATAAAACTTCATTAGAAGCAGATACTACAGCTCAGAACTGAATACATTGCCCAAGACTTGTCCTTTTATCTTGCAACATGGTAAACTGAGAGAGGTGATTAGATACTCATAATGAGGAGATGCTAAAAAATTCAGCGTGGGTTGGCCCCTGTAAGAAAGGAGATATCTGACAGCTCTCTTTGTTAGAGAAGTATCAGGAGCTTCATGCATTCTGAGTAGGCTACAACTGGCTTCACTTATATGAACAGTATGTACTGACCAGTGACACAAAGAAAATACATTATTTATCTATATAGCTAATAAAACATGCTGGTTTCTAACATGAGCTCTTCATAAATTATTGTAAATCTTCAGCTTACCAAGTTATCTTCTAATATGACTCACTTGTATGACACAATGCATTTCTCCAATGACTCATCAGGTGAATAAGCTTTGATAATTACTATTATCAGGGTTTGTAAAGATAAGTAATGACTTTGAATTGGGTTAAATATACCATTGGTTTGCTATTATGTAAAGTTCAACATGAAAATACGTTCATGTTTTTTGAATTTTTAACTTTGAAGACGTAATATATTAGCTGGAATGCAACTTCATTAAAATGACATAATGAGCTGGCAAATTGTAGTCTTTGCAAGAAAAGGTTACCAAAAGATATATATATATATATGAAATTATTACTTTCATACCAAACCTTTCATACATTGAATGCAATATGTACATAAATTAATGCAATATACTGCACTGTACAGGCTGAGTATACAAGAAAACATACATTGTTTGCCTGATTGTACAACTTGCTGTTTAGTAATCTTATAACCTACGGATAAAAACTGTCCCTGAATCTACCGGTGTGAGTACCAATGGCGCTGTACCATTGGATAAGAGAGGAGTAAGAAACGTGGCTATGTGGGATGGCTGAGGTATTGACTTTCTAAAGCAGGCTCTGTTATATTCCCGCTTAACAGATGACAAGTGCTTGGCCATGGTATTCTGTGTGTCACCTCATTCTGCAGCCTTTTATAATCTTGAGGCAAGCAGTGCTGGACCTATATGTTATCCAGCCACTGAGAATGGACACCACTGTGTGCCTCTAGAAGTTTGTAAGAACTGATGGAAAAAATCCAAGCTATCCTCAGACAACTGAGGAAGTAAAGATATTGGTGAGCCTGCTTGACAAATGTGTCCATCCATCAGTTTATGAATGATGCACATCATCTCAATAATATACCCTTGATTATGGATGAGAGTGTGGTTTTCTTCCTGAAATCTGTCTTTAATTAGGCATGAGTCTGATTTCCTGGCCCCACTGTATCAACAGGTAAACCTATTCTATGTAAGAGATCTCATCATTCTCAATTAAAATCTTGTTGCTAGTTTTTAAATCTTTACATGGGCTTGCTCCTGCCTATTTATCTGAATTGTGTGCTTTACACCAGCCATCTAGAGTGCTTAGATATTCTGGTTAGTTGTCTCTTGTTGTCCCTCGTACCAAGTGTAAAACTAAGGGGGACAGAGCTTTTGCAGCTGCTGCTCGTCGCCTGTGGAACTCTTTACCTCATCACATAAAGGAGTCGTCTACAATTGAACTGTTCAAAATAAGATTAAAGACACATTTCTATTCACTTGCTTTCCGTGACCTTCAGTAATACTGATGGTTTCCTCATTGTGATTATGTAATCTTACTTCTATTTATTATTTTATTTTTTATGTTCATTTATTTTATTTCTATTTATGTTATTTATGTTAATTGTATGTTTTTTCTTCTTTTATTTTAAAGCACTTTGGCCACAGAATTCCTATGTTGTTTTAAATGTGCTATATAAATAAATTGACACTGACATTATTGATTAAGTCTATGTTGATGGAATAATTTATTAAAGGGAGTAGGGCAGGTGCCACACAATCACAGATGGAGCATTGAAGGGGATTCAGTACACTACCTGTGGAGGGCCTGTTTTGAGAGTCAGCATGGAAGCCTTAATGCTGCCAATCTGTATGATTATTAGGCAGAGATGTGTGAATCAAAACTGTTTTGAGAAGAAAAGACAAGGAGGCAAAAAGTAATGTTAAAGGCATGGCAATCTAAGAGTCAAAAACATACAGGGGTCAAAGTCAAAAGAACAAACAAGTCGGCTAACAGATTTTTAGGTGTAGGAAAGAATCAAAGTCATTAACGTTAAGCAAGATTCAGGAACCAAACTAAGCAACAAAACAAAGAAAACATGAGGTCATGCACAATTTTTTCCCCTTAAAATCTGTGATAACAGGCAAAAGGGCATTAAGAGACAACACCCGGCCCAGGGAAAAGTATTTTACTCCTTCACGGTTTAGTGAGATTTGAAGACTAGGAGGCAGCGGGCTGGTCCCCCTTGGGTTCTGCAGCAGGTGAAAACAGGGGAAGGGGGTCCTCCATGGATTTAGTGCAAGTCAAAGAGAGGAGGGTCCTCTATAGGGTTCTATGCAAATCAAAAAGGGGGGGTTTCACGTGGGGTTTATAGAATAAAAAAACATATACCTGTACTGAGGCCCTTTTTTGGGCTCCTTGGAATCACACGTTCAGGGAATCTTGTTTTTTGTCACTGGGCCTGTCAGGCCAGAACAGGCATGATACGTCGCCCTCTTAAACAGTCAACTGGTGATGACTTGTCATGCTGCCAGAGGAATTGTTGCTCAGCAACACTGAAATCTCAGTGGAATATCCCAGTATAGGATTTAAATATTATTGTGTAGCAGTCACCTGACTTCAGAAATGAATTCAAAGGTTTGCTGGCTCGGAGTTAGAAAGACAGAGGTTTGAACATAGAGAAAATGTAACATTAAAGCAAGTTCTTCATTTGTGGTGTTTTGGCGGTTGGAAAATGGAATAGCAGCTCACTGTGTTTTCAGTTTGCTTTGTGTTTATTATTAATGCCCCTGTAAACACTCCATTCCTTATTGTTTAATTTAATAAAAGCCCTCTTGATCATATTTTATAATTAAGGGAGCCATTCTGAGCTGTCCCGTCACACCTTTAATTAATTTTTCATGCCTTTTATTTTAAAACATTTAGAGGAGAGCTGATCTGTCTCAGCCACATTCAGAATAATTCCAGGATGAGGTGTCAGTACATTTTAGGGCCCACAACCACCCATCAGTATCACATACATGGACAATTTACACAATTTACATACATCACTAATCATAACGTTTAGGTTTCAGAAGGAAACTGGACAAGCTGTAGAAGGGTAAACCATATAGGCAATAACTGGGTGGGAATTTGTAAAGCACTGCACAGTACATATTTTTTAAAAATCAGTTTAATTATAAAGCATGAAAAAATAAACTTTAGTGTTCATTGATTAGCAAATAACATAAACGTTTCGTTTTTCTGGCTAGTCAGTCTGATTATACCATGATATAGTTCTTTTTCTTTTATTGTGCATAACATCAGTGAGTCAGAATTTCTTCTTAATAATGATATTCTTGGCTCAGTATAACTCATTAATTTCTGGGCACCTCGTCTTTTCTTCAGCAGTATTGTCAACTCTAAATGGTCCTTTGGGTAAAGCTTTTCAAAAATTCACTAATAATAGGCAATTAATTCTGTAGCATTTCTCCTCTATGTATATATAAATGCATATGCCCTTATAAAACAAATACATTATTATTTTTTAATGTAGATGTTGACTTCAAATTATGTAGTTTTTAAGAAGGGTTTAGTCTAAATAATGAGCATACTTCAGTATATATTTCTTCCATTTCACATGGGTGACATTTCTGCCCTTGGAGTCATTACAGTCACATACTCTCTGTCTAGGTGGTCAGCCTTTAACTCAAAGTGCTTGGTGTTCAGTCCCAGGCTGTGAAGTGTGTATGCTGTCATCAGCTTTCATCCAAGTCGAGGGTGTGTGGTGGCGATTGCCAACTCGCCCTTATTACACCCGTTTCACAGGAAACAATCTCATTATTACTTTCATTTGTTGCATCATATTATCTCATAATTTCAGATTAGAATGATACTCTGGTAATAAAAATGAACTTTTAATTACACATTCTCTTCAAACTGACCACTTTAATTAGTTCAAATCCACATTGTTCAGTGATTGTCGAAACAGGCCACCCCCAATGATCTCTCAATATACTAAAAAAAAAAAAATCACTCTCTGAATGAAGACACCAAATCTCATGTTCAAGATGATGATGTGTTATTTCCCAGAAGTGCTGACAGCCATTTCAGCACTAGTGCTTAAGCTCTCATTACTGTTCTTATCTTCTTAGCTGGCTTTGTGGACAATAGATTTGTTGATACAGTTGCCTGCCAGAGTTGTCAAATGTCTTGATTAATTTAGTCATATTCTTCAAATCTCTAGTTAATGATCAATGCACTCTGCAGTAACATTAATCTTACTCATAAAGCAGAAAAGTTTTTAAACTTACTGAAATTGGAGGGTTTTTTAGATCTTATTGGTCAGCCATTCCTAAATAATGCTGAAAACAGACTGGCAGCTAGATTGATAATAACAGTTAATAGTCTAACATATCTGTATATTTTGGATTTCAGAAGTCAATGGCCTTATAGTAAAAACTTCAAGAGTTGATTTCTGCACTCCTTGACTTCTTCTTTGAGGATTTCATAAAGAAATGAGCTTTGATTTTGGCCAATTTCCTCTATGCTGAATAGTAAAGCCATGGGAATAAAAATAATTTATAAGTCAAGCATGGCTAAAGTGCAACACACATGACATCAATATTTTTTTCTGCTCATGAATCCCCTTAGAAGTGAAAATACATAGTTTTCTGATAATTATCAGGTGTTTTTTAAGTGATGTATGTTGGAGCTGTCAAAATTCTTAAACACTTATAATGTAGGTCTTATCTTAGCCACTTTTTCTACAGGTATTTCTTATGAGAAGGGCTATAGAACAAGAATCCACTGCTTCAGACAAGATCTGCAAGACATCCTGTAAGCTAATTGGGGCAAAAAAAGGACATACAATATTAATTTCTGGTTTGCCTGCCAACTGTCAGCCCTCTCACCAGACGTGTTAAAACTGGACCATGACTCTGAGGTCTTACTCCCGAGATGGAGAATGTGCTTCCCACTCTCATCCAACCTACTTATATTGAGGCTCCTCATGAATGCACACCTCCTCACAATTTATACTTTTTCTTGCAGCTGTGTAGAATTTCTTTCCCTCTGTTAAACTTTTACACACATCAATAATTGTCATGCAACTTTGTTACTGTTTAAACTCTTGTTTTATATCCGGCATAGGAACTAACTTTGGTGCGACCCTTCTTGTGTTTAACTTTGAATTTTGTTTTTTGCTACTTTTTATCACTCAAATTATATGTGTTATGGTTTGCTTTTGGAAGTTATCTTCGTCTCCTAAACAATTATTATTATTATACTAGCTGTGTATGCCCGTGCTGTAAAAAGCCAGGGTCCTAAAAACTATTGAAATCATCAGAAAAAAAATTGAAATGTAGAGATGTCAGGTAATTGAAAGGAACTGCTCTGAATATCTCTCTCCTAGGAGGTTTCATTTTGCCGACATACTCGCCTTGCTTGTGTATTAGCGGCTGGTGGAAAAGTAAAAAAGATACTGTATTGCCAATGTGCTCGCCTCGCTTCTGTATTAGCGGCTATGCGAGTTTCTATTTCCTTGGAGGTGGAGCCCTTACCCCAACTCCACTTCTCACTTCCGGGCTGGACAGACAGACACACACACTTCCACGTGTAGACGTTTATATATAAGATTATATTTATCTTACATGTTGACTATCATAATGGTATACAGTTATTATATTCTCTTTTCTAAATTGTGCTTTATTTGGATCTTCAGTTTCATGCTCGGTCAGGTAATTTAGTATTTCACCTCACATAATATGGCCAAAATATTCCAACTTGTTTGTTTTTAAGCAATATATAGTCTTGGTATTTGCTATTATTTTCCACAGGCTTTAGTCCTTTGTAAAAGTACGGTAATTATCCCTCTTCTCAGTAGCCAGATTATAGGATGTCCAGTTTCATGAAGTCTTGTTTTTAAAGTCCAAACATTCACTTTATACCATCATGCACTGAGCATGTTTGCAATATGCTATTTAAATTGTAACCTTCAGAAGAAGATCACTGTTACGCACTTCCCTTTCCTATTCAAAAATGATTTATTGAGCTGTTCTGTCTTCACGGCTGGTCCTAAATATACGTTATTTTGACAAACCGTCTAATAATTACTTTCAAGTTTACATTAATATTTAGTGATCATAAAGGTTAATGCACAATCTGTAATGGTCCGTGTTGGCTCCATGGTCCCTTGTTGCTTCTGCAGACATCCTACCTCTCCTTGAAGTTCCAGGAGTCTCCCGCATATTGATAACAGCTCCCCGATACCCGCAAATTATATAAAATATCCCAGAAATTTCTTTTATAAAGCTAGAGCAAAGAACCCAGAGATTATCTAGAATCTTTGGAGAAGGAGAGCATGTGACTGACAAACGTAATGAAAGAGTAACAGAGAAAGAGCATCCTGATTGGTCTCTCTTTAATCTGCTGGATAGACCTATCATTTTTCTCTGTGTGATGCTTTACAGTCGACTTCTCTTTGTCTGATTTGTTAGTTTATCCAGCATTGCCATGGCAGACTGCCCAAAAAAAAAAGATACAAAATGCATTTCATTTCAGATTATATGAAAGTGTACCCCTGCCTCGTTGCAGCAAAATGTAATGACATTGTTGCGTGCTGCACTGTTTGCAACAGTGATTTCAACAATGCCCATGGGCATAACATGATTGTGAAAGAAACTTTGAGGTGAGTTTAACAGGAGTCATTTCTTCATTATCATAACTAATATCATTTAAATTAGGTGGAGAGCTGCCAAGGAGCTACGTCACAAGACCAATCTCCCTATAGATTTGCTTAAAGTTGTAATAGAATAAAAATGACTCTATCAGTTGAATAATGTAAGTACATAATTTAATGTCTGATTTTCTACATATAGGCCTACCCAGCTTGATTTATAGATTAGGCAGAATTACTAAACAAATTATTGCAAAGTTTATTAAGGATACACCTTATGCTTTTTTCTTTTAGGCACCACAGTATATTAGGGAGGCTAAGCGCAGAGAAGGCTGCTCAAGTATTTCACAGTTCTTTTCAACAGGCAACCAAAGTTTGACAGATAAGGTCACTATAGGTGAGTTACACTTTACACCTTTCATTTTTGAGCATAATCTGCCATTCCAAACGTTTAAACAAACAGGCAAACTATTCATGAAAATGTTTCCAGATTCAGAAATCACATACAACTATGCCTGCTCATTAACCAAGGCAGTAGCTATTGTGAAGATAGTACTGGAACCTGAAAGTACATAGATAGATAGATAGATAGATAGATAGATACTTTATTAATCCCAAGGGGAAATTCACATAATCCAGCAGCAGTATACTGATACAAAGAAACAATATTAAATTAAATAGTAATAAAAATGAAAATGAAAAAAAAAAAAAAAAGATAAGATAACATAAGATCTGTACAAGTCCATTCATACAGAAAAAGGCCATACAGTATGTTGGTGTTTGAAAATAATGATATCATGTTTGAGAAGGAATGTTCCAAGCACAAGATAAGGTAACAGATGGATTTGTAGGTATACTAATGTGCAATAATTCCAAAGCTGAAAACATACTCAACTACTTTGCATCGTCCATGCATGATAACAGCATTAAGTAGTCCAAGTCTGTTGGTTTTAGCAGTGAAAAATGCAATGTGATGACTGGCAAAAACACCTCTGTCTTGTCAAGAGTGAAAGTGCAGGCCCCTCATATTTACAGTGTTGGCTGTCCAAGTCACCTGGTCAGCATTTGTAACAAAACTTCTGCCAAGGAGCTCACAGTGTCACCTGAAGAAGTGCTCACTGACCTTTCTACTACTTCTTGAAAAAAGTTCCAATTGAAGAAAATACCTAAAACAGTTTCAAGAGTTCTGCAATTTTGCCCATCAGAGAGGACAAAATCACTGTCCTACACTCTGGCTTTCTTTACAAAAAGATTTGGACCATCTGCACTTTGAGCTGCATTATTTGTATGAAAATATGCTATATAAATAAATGTTGTTGTTGTTGTATCTGTTCCACCAAAGGCCAACCTTTAGTTCATATTTTGAGTCAATGAGTTAAAATCAGAACTCGTCAAATATTCTGAAGAGGCTGAAAGACTTTCAAATGAAAGTACCCACATGCTTTCTCCATAATGTCACACAATGTTTTAACAAATTCAAATTCATTTTCCAAAACAAGGCACCTTGCCTCTTCAAGTTGAATCAGAGTGTAAAAGTGCTCCTGTGTGACATAGCAAGCAGATTTATTTAACCAAAGATATTGAAAGAACACAACAGTCATGAGACAGATGTCAGTAACACTGAAATTCACTGCCCAGATGAAAAGCTTTTTATTGGGTACCTGACAAGAAAGCAGCTGCTAAGTGAGGAAGCACAAGAGGTACCCACTTACAAGTCTATGCAGTTCTTTAAAAATGCTAGAGCATTCTGTGTTAGGAGCTTTTATTAAAAAAAAAATTAAAATATTGAAGAAGTTCCCAATTGCTGACCAAACCTTGAAAAATCTGTCAGTGGTCAATGCAGAGAGAAAAGATGAGGTGAACCCAGAGCAGATTTTGACTTTGGCAGAGAGATTTCCAAATGTGACCAAGGCAGATGCCAGAGAAGAGCTCCACTTAGAAGTCCTAGATTATGTCTCAATTAACCTTGAAGGACTGACCTCAAATTAGAGAAGCTTGCCAGTTGATGAGTTTTGAGGGAAGCTGTCTAAAGTTAAATCTGTGAGCACAGAACAGTTGAGATTCAAAGAGCTCTGCCAGTTGATGAAGCTGCTTTTGGTGCTGCCATATACTAATTGTGATGTAGAAAGAGCATTCAGCATGGTGTGTCACCTTAAGACAGAATTCTGGAGCCAGCTATCTCACGAAACACTTGTGAATCTGATGTCTTGCAAAATTGACAAACCTGCAAAGTAAGCTACATCACAGTATAAGGAAAGTTTATAAAAGAAATAGGCTAGAAAAAGCTATTTGGATTAGCGTATAACTATGCCAGCCAAATATGTATAACATATGTTCAATAGCTGAAGTATGCAATTAAAGTAATTGTGTTCTTATGTAGTTACTCTGCAAGTTTGTGTCTGCCAGCCAAATGAGGAACAACTCTCAGCCCATTCTTGAGCATTGGCCACATGCTTCTCTGCTGTGGCCCACTTCCTGACTGCTTGCCTCCACTCTACATCGAACCAGCTCCTTTCCCGATATTGCCATCTCTTCCTTTAACCTCCGTATCTTTTTGTTCTCTTGTTCTCTCTTATCCCTCCTCCCTGGTGTTCAGTCTCCTTTTATCTGGCCTGATTGGGTGGAGGAGTGATACGGTGCTGCTCCGAGGTATGAATGAGATACTTGACTGATCCACCCATATTTGCACATGTATGTGAGATCAGACAAACATACCAATCAACCCCAGAGTGAGGCGCGCATGCACACACCCATACCTGATTGGCGTCCACACAATTGTTCATATAAAAACTGCACTGCACTACGGACCTCTTATCACAAAATTATGTACTTAAGTTTCATATGTTTTACTATTGGAATATCCATTAAGTTGAAAAACCGAGCCTAGTAAAAACCAAAGCAATTTTGGAATGTGCCATTATTAAATGTTCTGATGTGATGTCAGTTTAAGGGGCAGTGTACATTGTACCACCACATAATCACAGCATGACAAGTATATATGCTTAGCACTGTAACAGATATATAGATGGGAATCAAATTCCTTTCCCTTTAGTATTTTAAGATATTAAAGGTTGTCACAATAACGAGACATGAACAGATAAAGGTTTGGGGCAGCCACCTGTGTAATATGGTATCCCGGCTGCAAAAGTTGTTTTTATCACAAATACCAGCACTGAAGTGCATACAACGGAGTCCAAAACAAGACTGAGGGAAAAGGGAAAAGGGGTAGGTTTTTAAAGGGGAAGACAGGAAGTGAGGTCATAAGGATCGAGCACGTGGTATTCAACCATTGGATCACAGCCGGACGTGACATCAGAGGGGCCGGAGCTGGTGAGGTCGACTTCCATTGGCTTGGTCCCGGAAGTGATGTCAAGAGAGCCAGGTGGACTTCCCCGGGAATGGTCTACAGGCAAGGGAGAAAAAGAGTCAGTGTACTCTGCCACATCCCAGCATGCCTCCGAACTGCCTTCACTCAAGCCCTTTAGCTGCCTCCCATGCGCACGTGTGTGACAAGGTAATGTCTTTTAATTTTTAAAACTATTATTATTAAAGTCAATTCTCATTATCTGCTATGGTTAAGTTTCTGAAACAGATAAGGAAAATGCATAGTTAGATAGATAGATAGATAGATAGATAGATAGATAGATAGATACTTTATCTATCCAGTATTGATTCTTCCACAAGTTCACCTATTGAAACCTTATGACTTTTACGTATCTATAGACAAGTTAGATTATTGATCTCACGGGTAACTGTGCAAAGAGATGACATTAGTTAGGAAATGTTGCATAATTGGTTAAACTTTTACAATTGTGGATAAGCAAATCAACAGAAACGGAATACACGGATATCAAGACTTTTCTGTATTTAGCTTAGCTTCAGTCCACCAATATGTCTTGGACTGGTAATCCTTGGCATCTGCAGTTTGAGTCCTATCCAAGGATCTCGGAGTCACAAGAGTAGTTACACAGGATATGTGGTTTTCCAAGTAGTTCAGCCTTCTGTAGTTGGATTCTTATTTTTTTTTAACTCCCAAGACTCTCAGGTGCTTCTTGGTGCTATTACTGCTGACATTACTTAAGCTTTACTTTTCCCAAGATCTAACAAACCGCAATCATCAGGTTTTGGTACTTGATGGTCTTCTCCAGTTCTTTCTGTTCGATTTGGCTATTATTAATATTTTTATTTACTTTGTATAATTTATGTAATACACATTTTATAATCAAAATAAATAGCATGAAATTAAGTTGAATTAAGTTAATGAAAAAAAATCATATTTACGTGGGCAAAACGTTGTATTGTGATGTTTACTAGCTGTGCTCCCTGACTAAAACAGGTTGAAATCTAACGAATAGACATAGACCTTAGCGTTAATGTATGCAGTGCACCATTTATTGTATTTTGTAATACATGTAGTAATATAATGCATTGCATTTGTCATTATAACAGATGGCACATTTATAGTGATAAAATACACTACTAACAATGTTTGTGATGCGCCATCTATTGGAATGAAAAATGCATGCATTTTCTTAACAACAAATGCTTGTGATACATCATCTTTTAGAATGACAGAGACATACCAACCAGACACACACACATACACAGACACATCTTTTTTATTAATGTGGATTAGGTTTATGGGTCCAATATATGTATTTACCGTATATCTGTCCTTTCATTTGTTTTGTTGGCAGAAATAAACATTTACTAAAACACACATATATCGTATATTAGTGTCAGCCAGTCAATTTTCTTTCCTTAAAATTAAATCTTGGCTATGCCAGTTTTCTGTTTTTTCCATTATCCTTTGAAGATGGAGTGAAACGATCTCCAAACATGGGTGCAAATTGTTGGGGTGCTACATCACCAAAAACCCCATTTAATAAAGATTTTCCTTGAAATAAATAAAATTAAATATAAGCAAATGCCACCAAATACACTGGCATCAGGAGTAGGGCATCTATCAAAAGATACCGTTCTTGTTGGACCATCCATTTATCTATGTCCTATGCCTGGGGAGATGTGACTTAGATTGCTCATTGGAGGCAGAGCTAGACCTCCTTTCCTGGGGACTGTTTAGAGCTGCAGAAAAGGTAGGAGACATTGTTAGTGACAGTGCAGCCTCCTGCCTTGGAGTGGATTACCTGAGCCTCTCAGATGATCCCTGCTTGCACATGTGTTACTATAAGAATAATTAATGGACAGTATTGCTTATACATTTTAAGTGCCTTACAATTTTATGATTTTCAGTTGAAAATAGCAGTGGATTCAACATTGACCCTTATGCGAACATGCTTTTTTATACTTTTGATAAACCACAACTATCTAAGAACCTTCTTTATCTCCACAGTTCAGGCTGAATACCTTCAGTATGCACCTTAATAAGCAGAGGCTGATGAAGTACCTTAATAAAACAAATTTAAGAGCTAAAATTGTTAAATGCTTTTGTTGCTTCTCATAAAATTCACTCATATTAGTGCGGAGGATTAGCCACAGCTGTTTTTAGACTACACTGTTACTTAAGTGACATCTAGTGATAGGTTGCTTTTCAAAACTGTTTTCATTACTTTGTACAATTGCAGTGAAGGTAAACATACAGTATAATTTCCTAGTCGGTAAAATATTTTACTATTTTTGTATAGTAAGTGAAAATATGATATAGACTGATATAAAATGGAACTCACAGATTTATATAGAGAGTTAGGGTAAATTTGATAATCTCTTAAAAGGTATATAGATTATATGAACAGCATGCATTCTGCTACCTTTTTATTATACCATATGAGAGCTTCCACTTGCAGTCCTTAAACAATGCACAATTTCCTTAACACATTGACAGAAGCATGGTTATGAACTGTATTAAATTCTGCAGGTTTATCTTTCTGTATCTTAATTTCCATCCATCCATTATCCAACCCGCTATATCCTAACTACAGGGTCACGGGCGTCTGCTGGAGCCAATCCCAGCCAACAAAGGGTGCAAGGCAGGAAACAAACTCCAGGCAGGGCACCAGCCCACCACAGGGCACACACACACACACCCACACACCAAGCACACACTAGGGACAATTTAGGATTGCCAATGCACCAAACCTGCAAGTATTTGGACTGTGGGATGAAACTGGAGCACCTGGAAGAAACCCATGCAGACACGGGGAGAGCATGCAAACTCCACGCAGGCAGGACCCGGGAAGCAAACCCGGGTCTCCTAACTGCAAGGCGGCAGCGCTACCCACTGCACCACCATGCCACCCGTGTCTTAATTTTCAATTCATAATATCTACAAAGAAAGCAAACCTTCTCTTTAAGTAGTTTGTGTTTCTTTTTAAACTTGCTTCATTACACTTTTTGTCTGCTTTTCCTACATTCAAAATGAATACTCATAATGACCATACATTCTTTTTTCTTTTCAAACACTTAAAAATTAAAAAAAAATATACTTTTCTCTGCCTTTATGCCTTCAACACACTTTTAAGGACTCTTATTTTAAATAAACATGCAATAAACAGACATTTCTGCGATTTGGAGCTCATTCATTGTCCTTAATTCATATCAGACATTGTGATGGAGTACCCTGTTTCCCTCTACCATGTCTGTCATTGCTGTAATCGTTGTTTTACCATCTGGATGTTCCATTTTGTTTTTCTTTATTTCTCAATAAATTACAAATTATAGTACACCCTTGTAAATATCTGTTTCTAATAAACAGACATTTTTCATTACAAAAGATTTTACTGTTTGTTTCCACAGTGCTTTGAGTTTCTTTCTTATAAGTAGAGTACATTAGATTTATTATCTTTTAAAGTTTCTTTACAGGAACATGAGCAAGTTATTTCATTTCTCTGTTTGTTTAAAATGGATTTAAGAATATTAGTATCCAGAATAAAAGCATTGCCAAACATGTGCATCTAAATAAGGGCTTTTTGTTTCATAATCAAACTGAGTATTTGATTGGATTTTCTCACATGGAGGAAAGAAAGCAAAGCAGCTTCGGTTTTACTTGTTGCCTCGATACATAAGTCATTGAATGCATTTAACAGTGGATAACGCTTTTTCTTTTTTCACCCCCTCTATTCTAATCCATCCAATTGGCATTTCACATTCTTACAAAACTCTATTTGCATTTTATCCCCAGTATTAGTGTTGATAAGTGAAATTTGCAAAAGCGTTTTTCACAGTGGTTATGGTGCTTTCTATAGTGACCTGGTGTGTTAAACATTTTCCTGAAAAATTTGCTGTGCAGCTGACTTAGATTAACTTTTTTCCCCAGCACCCCATGATCCTTTTTGAGGTCAGCTTGACATCATAGAGCTGTAGTAGCCAACGTGTATAACGCTGAACCTTGTAGTGGGATAAAAATTTGCAGAAATCTTGTAAATACATTTAAACAAAGAATGCAACTGGAAATGTGTCGACTTTCTTGCATTCACTTGTAGACTATCTTATATTAAGTGAAACGTATCTCATCTCCGATGGTGTGGAAGTGTTAATTGAAGCAGCACATCTGAATTACAGAATTGTTCATTTGGTTCACCAAGGCAAAAAACGTGGCAGTTTAGCAAGTATTTACTCAAGCTGATTAAATGCAAAGATGCCAGTTTTAGTACTTTCAGAAGTTTTGAGCATCTTGCTGTGGCTAGTCAAGTGTTGCAGTCTCTCGTAATGACTATTTATATAATATAAAATATAATGCATCTTTCACTGAGGAATTTTTACACTTGGTGTCTATAATAATAACTAACTATGACAGGTTCCTAATTGTAGATGGTTTCAGTTTTCAAGAGGATAACTAATGTGGCCCGAAAGCAAGATAATTCTTAAATTTAATGCAGTCTTTTGATCTAAGTCAATTCATCAGCTAACCCACACATGAGGGAGGAATCACACTGAATGTAATGATTTTAACAGGATTAAATGTTGAAATAAGGCATGTTGTGGATATCAACATATTAAGACTATTTTTGCATATTATTTGATGTAGAAGTACTAATAACTACATCTAATGGGAAGCATATTGATAAAAAATGTTATTCTGATACATTTGCAGCTTCAGTATTTGCTAATATTTGAAACAATTGGTCCAACTATTGTGCTTACCTTTATAATAGTGTAACCAGTAAGGTGAAAACTTTTAATGTTAAGGTGAGAGCTGCACCTGACAAAGTGGCCCCTTAAAAGACTGTTAAGAAATCCTCTAGCACTATCATAACTTGGAAGATCCAAATAGTATCTGATTTAAAGAGGACATGTCAGAGAGCTGCCCATAAATGGAAAAAAAACTAAACTGATAATCCACTATGAAATATTGAAGGCACAAATAACTGAATATAACAACGCAGCCCATCTTCAGAGACAGTCCTATTTCTCTAAAATTTTAAATGAAAATGCTGGTAATCCAAAAGTTTTATTTTCAGCTATTCCCATGCCTCCTAAAAACCACTAGTGAAATTTGTGAGTCTTTTGTTATATTCTTCTAAACACATAAATAAATCTTTTGCCTTTTACAAAATAAACTATATAAGAAATAATATAGTACCCCCCCCCCCCCCCGAGTTAATCTTGTTGAACTCCAGCATACCCTTTTAAGCAAGTTAAGTTTTTTCTCTAAATAATTCTAATCGATAATGTACTTGACATAGTGAACCCATCATTATATATGGAGACTGCAGTTTTTAAACCCCTGTTCAAGAAAAATAATTTCTGTTTTTGACAACTTTAGACCAATTTCTAATCTTTTTCTTCTTTTGGCTGCTCCCGTTAGGGGATGCCACAGCAGATCATCTTTTTTCATATCTTTCTGTCCTCTGCATCTTGTTCTGTTACACCCATCCTCTGCATGTCCTCTCTCACCACATCCATAAACCTCCTCATAGGTCTTCCTCTTTTCCTCTTACCTGGCAGTGTTTTTTAAGCAGTTAAATGATTACTTGAATAAACTTTCTATTCTTGACAAGTTTCAGTCAGCTTTTAGAACAAATCATAGTACAGAAACTGCACTGTTTAAAGTAGTAAATAATTTTGAGGGTTAATGTGGACAGAGGCTGTATATCTATTCTTGTTCTCTTAGACTTTAGTGAAGCCTTTGACATCATAGATCAAGTCAAGTCAAGTCAAGTTGGGGAGCATGCACTGGTACAGTGCATTGCGGCTCCCACTACACGGTGAAACAACTCGGTGTCCCGATTGGCAACCCCCTAGGCAGACACACAGTCCAGTCCTACCCTCCGTAAATGACCCTCCATTTGCCGCAGCCAGGTGTTTTATGGGCAACCCCTTGGCCTGGTACAGCCACTTGGGTTCCCAACAATGAAGGTCCTATGAGCCAGATCACCCTCGGGGAAATGCGCCACATGGCCGTAGTGCTGTAACTGATGCTCCCTCACAATGCAGGTAATGTGCCTCATTCAGGACTCCATGAGCAACTGCTTATTCAACACAAAGTCAAACCATAGGTACCCAAGGATATTCCGGAGAGACACAGTACCAAAGGAGTCCAGTCTTTGTCACAGGTCAATGGATAGCATCCATGTCTCACAACCATATAGCAAGACAGGAAGCACCAGGACTCTAAAGACTTGGACCTTCGTCCTTTAGCATAAATATCGGGAGTGCCACACACCCCTTTCCAGCGACCTCATGACCCCCCATGGTCTCCCAATCCATCTACTGACTTCACAGGAAGAGTCACCAGAGACATGAATGTCACTGCCAAGGTAAGCCAACCTCTCAACAAGGTCAACACTCTCTCAGCAAACACACACACTGCTGATGGCTGTGCCCAAAAGGTCATTAAAGGCCTGGATCTTGGTTTTTATCCAGGACTCTCGCAAGCCCAGACACTCAGACTCCTCACTCAGTCTCTCGAGCACCCCAATCAGAGCCTCCATTGACTGCGCAAAGAACACAGATCCGTGAATCTTTCTTCACCAACAGATGCCCCGCAGCCGCTGGACACCACGACCTTGTCCAACACGTAGTCATTACAAGCATTGAACAAGGTAGGAGCAAGAACACACCCCTGACGAACTCCAAAATCAACTGGGAAAAACGCAGAGGTCCTGCCTCCACTCTGCACAGCACTCACAGTACCAGTGTACAGGCCAGCCATGATATCGAGCAACCTTGAGGGGATCCCGCAAACCCTCAGGATGTCCCACAGGACAGCTTGATGAACTGAGTTGAACGCTTTACGAAAATCTACAAAGGCTGCAAAGAAACTCTGCCGATGTTCACATTTGCGCTCTATGAGAATCCTCAGTGCCAGGATGCGGTCGATGGTAGACTTCTTAGGCATAAAACCAGACTGTTCCGGTCGCTGGTAGGTGAGCAAGTGATCACGGATCCTATTAAGGATGACCCTAGCAAGGGCCTTACCAAGGAGCAGGGTTATCCCCCTGTAGTTGCTTCAATCCAGGCAATCACCCTTCCCTTTCCAGATAGGGACGACAAGTCCCATTTTCCAGTCAGTTGGGATAATGCCAGTCTCCGAAATAGAAGCAAAGATTGCTTGCAATGCCAGGAGGCCAGCCTTACCACCAGCCTGGAGAAATTCACCCCCGGATACCACAAATCCCTGCAGCCCTTCCCTGCCTAAGCTGGTTCACAAGCTGTGCAATCTCAGTGAGATTGGGTGGTTCACAGCTAATTGGAGGATCAGCCTCAAGAACTGTGGACCCAGAGATATCCAATGTCCTAGCTGGAGGATCAGCTTTGAACAACTGCTCAAAGTAGCCAGCCCAGCAAGTCACAACTACAGTGTCATCCATAAGGACTGTTCCATCAGCTACCCTGACTGCAACTCTCCGAGGTACAGATTCAGATGTGCGTAATGCTTTGATTCCTCTGTAAGCAGGACGTGGGTCGCTAGACCACAGATGGTGTGTCACTTGCTCAAAGATTCCTCTAACAAACACCTCTTTATCTGCCCTCAGAGCCCTCATAGCCGTCCTTCTCAGTTCCCGGTACAGACCAGGGGCCTCATGTATAAACGGTTAGTACGCACGGAAATGTTGCATAAGAATGTTTCCACGTTCAAATCGCGATGTAAAACCAAAACTTAGGGTAAAGCCAAGCACATTTCCACGGTACCTCATACCCTGTTGTACACAAGTTCTCTGCTCAGTTTTGCAGACTGGCGGCACCCAGCGTCAAAGCAGTGCTACTGTTCCTGTGTGGTTACCCTTTCTTTCTTAGATGCACATTCCTGATGCGGCTTTATAAATACACTGAAACTAACTGCATATTGTTTGTTAGTGTAATGCATCTAATTGTAAATAACCTGTAACAATATAATGGTCCAGGGTATAGCCATAGTATTCCAAATACCATAACTGCTTTAGCATTGTTACTCTCACTGCACCTTCTTTTTCTGCTTTCAGCTGCTCCTGTTAGGGCTTGCCACAGCAGATCATCTTTTTCCATATTACTCTCACTGCACCACTCAGAGTATTTATATCACTGTATCTGAGTGGTGAATCACAGCAGCAGCTGATCAGATACAGCATGGTGAGTCTTTCCTGTACAGACCTTGCGGTTCAGAAACAGTTTCATCCCAAGAACATTAAACACAGTCAATCAGTCCATCAAGTGCTCCTTATAGAACTGTTTGTACTTATAAGTACAATTACATCACTGTAAACGTGCACTTCAGTTATAATATTGCACAACCTGCGCCACTTTATAAAGTGCGTATTTACATATGATGACAATATCATTTTTAAGATGAAATGCAGCAAAATATGTTGATTATATTATACAGATAAAAATAACTTCATTTAAATAATCTGTATTGCTAATAATTAAACATGTGACACGGTGCCGCAGTGCTAGCTAGTTCACAGATTGATCCTGATTTATTGCTGTATGCTGGAAGGATAGATGAATAGAATAATTAAACACATACTATGAAGATATTTCAATTTTCCTTAAAAGTTTTGAAGAATCGTCGTTGTAAGCTTACAGATGGCTTAACGTCTATTACAGAGCTAATTGTGTGGCGATTGGGTATTCGGAGAAAGAAAAGTAAGGACAGGAATTGGGGGTTAGTTTGAAAGAGACAGTACCACCACCGTGTTCCCATGTTTAATAACATGCTTTCATTCCTATCATCATGAAAAAGATATCATGTATACATCTCAGTGTTTTAATTATTCAGATAGCTGTAATATCACGAATGTAATGGATTCTGTGTCCTGTCGGAGGAAGAGAATGCTGGTTTAAGAACCACATAGTGATTCACACACAAAGCACAAAGAAGATTAAATACAAAACAAAGCATTTAACGTGTTACTTTAGTTACGATGGGATTTAAGAAACTAGTCAATTAATCGATTTTAAGATGAAGTTTATGATGTTCTTCTTTAATGACAAAATAAACTACATGATTAAAATGGAAATTTCGAGATTAAAGTTGACATTTCCTGCTTTTTTCCCCACTGTGTGCCTATTTTTTTTTCTCTGTACCCTAATAAGCTTTCATATGACACTCAGACGTTGGGCTATGACTCGCCTTTTCACGGCAACTTGGATATGTGACAACTTCTTTTTTATTTCGGGTACTGTGCGACTTTGTGGACTTGAGCTTTTGAGTTTCTCCAACACTCTGTCACTCGATCAACTTCCTTTTGTTGATTATACCACTGTTTAAATCAAAAAATAGTACGTTTTTCCTTGCCTCTACTTGGTATTCGATAAAATTCTTATATTTTCCCCTGTGCTTTTCCCATTGTCTTTTCACAGAAGGCTGAGCTTAAGGGCTATTTATATTGATTTGCATATTCATAAAGGCATAATTCTGGGAGGAGTTGGGGCGGGACAGAAGGCGCGTGCATGAGCGTTACATTTCATGCTGACCGGGATTTATTTAGCGGAAGAACATGGAAGTTGGAGTATGCACAGATTCCAGCATCTAGATTTTTCTGTGTGTAAGCACATTTCGGCTTTTGAGCTTACATCATGTTATAGTGTGAATTCTATGCATGAGGCCCCAGAGCTGCCATTGAGCTGTGTACTGCGACTCCTCTCGATGATATCCAGGGTGCCCTGCGAGATGAAACACCTCCTTCTGGGAACACAGGTAACACCAACACAACCTTCAGCAACCTTCAGGGTCTTGTTGCGGAAGGTCTCCCACATCACATTAGGATCGACAGTCGTACCCAGATCTGAAAGTTCCTCACACAAACTGCGTGCAAACTCATTAGAAATTCATAGACCACAGTACTCTTATAAATTGCCTTAGTCCATCTACATGCTTCCATTAGGTCAGTTTCTCTCAAAATACAAGCTACCACAGCTATGCGGATGACACGCAGCTTTATTTATCTATAGCGCCTGATGACCCTGATGTTCTTGGCTCTCTGATCTAATGTCTTAGCAGTATTTCTGAATGGATTAGTAGTAACTTTCTCAAGCTATAAAAGTGAAAAACAAATATGGAAGAAGCAAGGTTATTAGAAATAAACTTGATTCTGTATGTTTATCAGTCAAAGCGAAGGGAAAAAATTTAAAGATATCATTGTCTCTGACCTAAACATTAAATCACATATTAACCAGATTACTAAGACTAAATTTTTTCACTTAAGTAGCAAAAGTTAGACCTCTAATAACATCACAAGACACTGAAAAATTTGTAATGCTTTTGTATTTAGGGGACTAGATTACAGTAATGCCATCCTAACAGGCCTACCTAAGAAAGACATTGTGAAGAAGGGGGCTCTGCAAACCCCTGGAAGGCGGGGTTGCTCCTCCGAGGCCCCATCTTGAGCACTGTTGCAATGGGAACAAATACAGTTTGCCTCCTCTTTGTTCCGTTAGATTCTGGGCTGCTGCTGCTGCTGTGTTGTGTGATATGCTTCTCACGCAGCACTTCATATATTTAAAAGCCTGTATAGCACCTGTCCTTTTTGCTTATTGCCTTGTCTCACCTCTCTGCCAGACATCCTCTTCTTTATGCTTTATTATGTTGTTTATGAATAAAGTTTATGTTTCTTGAAAACCTTAAATGAATGATGTTGTGTTAATCCAAGTGTGACAACATCAGTCATTTGCAATTAGTGTAGAATATAGCAGGCAAAATCTTAACTAGAAAAAGAAAATCTGAGCACCTCTCATCAGTTTTAGTGTTGTTACAGTGGTTACCCGTGTCATTTAGAATTGTCTATAAAATACTACTAATGGTGTATAAAGCCTTAAATAATCTTGCCCCTTCCTATATTTTGGAATGCCTGTCCCCCTACACTCCAAGACATAACCTTAGATATTCCAATGGAGGTCTGCTTATAATTTTAAGAGCCAAGCTTAAAGGAAGTGGTGAGGTAGCCTTTTGCTGTTATGCACCTAAAATCAGAAATAATATACTATTAGAAATTCACCAGGCTAATACTGTGGAACATTTTAAAAAAACCTGCTAAAATCCCTATTATTTTAATTTGGCTTTTTTATAGTTACATTTTAGTTGTACTCCTAATAGATTATAAAATCCCTACTTTTGTCTGTAGAATGTCCACTAGGGGCTGGGTGGTCTTTTGGTCTTGAGAATCCTGCAGATTTTATTTATTATTATTTTAGTTGTTTTTTTTTCTGTACTCCTGGCCATCTGACCTTACCTCTGGACTTTTCTTTAGTATCATGATATTGTATATATTGACGCTTCTCTTCTGTTTGAAATATACGTATTTTTTAAGATTGTTTAGATTTATATGTTTTTTTCCTTTTTACTTAATCCTTAATATTATTTTCTGGTAACTTCCTCTTTAACATCTTGAAAAGCACTTTCAGCCACATTGTTTGTATGAAAATATGCTATAGAAATTAATGTTGTTGTTGTTGGTATATTTGTGCCTTAAAGTTAATGTCTTTTTGTATTGACTTGCATATGACCTGTATGTAACTTATAAGCCTATCCCTTTAGAAGTATTACCCAGAGTGCTATGTAGTTGAAGCAAACAAGAAGGAGTGAGGAATCAATGTGCTTTAGTGTTGAGCTTATTTTGTAGTAGTGGCAGTGAAAGTGAAAAAGTAATGGGAAATAAAAACAAACTGTACTTTTCGGTTTTAAAGTGGTGAGGACCTGCAATGGAATCTGTTGGTGGCAAGCTTTAGTGAATTCATGTTTCCTATTTGCAAGAAATTTTACTGTTCTGGTATTTAATTCTATTCATTTTATCTCAGGCGACACTGATGCTGTTAATAGCACTGCTGCCTCACAGCTCAGGTCACATTTTCAGCCACAATCCTGAGTCCAGCATAGTTGGCAGTCATTTTCCAAGGGACATTTTAAAGACCATTGCACCATTATAATCAACTCAAAACTATATCAGTCTCTCCTTTCCAATTGACTTCAACACATTTTACTGACTTTAGGCAAAATTCCTGAACATTTCCACCCGTTTGTCAAACTCAAGGAAAAAACAAATTCAGTAGGGCTTGCTGATTTCTACCCAGTATGTTCAATGCTAACTATAAATACAAAACAGTCAAAATACAGCATAAAATGATAGGCATCAAAAACACAAAACAAAACATTAAAAAAATTATATGATACCATATTTACTCGTGTACCACATGCACATTTTTTCCAGAAAATGAGCATTAGAAAATCAGGTGCGCGTCATACACGAGGAATACGGTAGGAGGGTAGGTTTGTTTTTTGAATCAGTTTGGCGTTGTCATTCAGCATGGATAGTAAGCGTTTATGCTCCTTCACGGCGGGAGAGAAACTAAAAGTGATTTTGGAAGCAGTGATGATAGGAAATCGGGCAGCAAGTCGCAAGTACGGTGTTCCAGAGTGATGTGTTCGAGATTGGCAACTTAAGAAAGAAAAACTTTCGTCATGCAACATAAACAGACGGGCATTTTGCGGAAAACGTGCCCAGTTCCCACAAGTTGAAGTTGCACTCGCTGATTACATTCAAGGCAGGCGTCAGCTTGGATATGCAGCATCCACGGAAATGATTCAGGTGAAAGCTCGTGATATAGCGAAAGAACGTGGAATACCCATCACTCAGTTCAAAGCAAGCAGCGGATGGGTTACGTGCTTCATGAGAAGGAATGGCTTATCAATAAGATGCCGCATGACCATTTCATAGTGTCTACCAGACGCATATGAAGAAAAGCTACTAGCTTTCCAAAAATACGTTATTCAATTGAGGCAGCAGAAAATGTATTTAATGGGGAAATCGGTAATGCTGATCAAACGCCAGTTTATTTTGAGAACTCCTCAAACACTACTGTTTATGCAGTCGGAGACAAGAATGTCCCGGTACGCACGGGAGGCAGAGAGAAGCAGCGGTGTACAGTGTACCGTATGGGACGTCAGTAGCGGTAGCGAATCCAGCAGCGAATCGGAAGATGATGATTAAACTGGAATATTCTGGTGAGCACAATAATTTTCCACTTGCCGTTACAGTCCTTTACCGATTGTCTCTATACAATTATAGAATTAAACGAGACATAATTATTCTCCATTACAGTTATTCATGTCGGTGTCTTACTCCAACCTCACTCGCTTCCTACACAATCACAATGAGTGTCGTACATGGGGCAAAAGATTTTTTCCCGATTTTCTTTGTAAAAATTAGGGTGCGCATCTTACACGAGGGCGTGTGGTACAGGAGTAAATACGGTATATACCAAATTACAGTTTTGTGTTGTAAAACATTTTTCCAGAATTGAAAGTCTTGTATTCCCAAATTCCACTATGCTGAGTCTGTCACAATCTGCAATAGATTATGACACAGGCAAATAACAATTAGAACAATGTGCAATAAAGTTCTGATCATGAGTGATGACACATAAACAGAGGTACCAGGGGGAAAAATGTAATGCTTTTCCCTGTACAGGGGGTTTATTGGGTGCTCAGGACAGTCTGTTCAGATATTCATTATTTTTGTAATGGTGGAAGTAGTAACAATGTAACCAAGAGCTGCAGCAACAGCTGCAAAGGACTAGAGAAGGTGAGAATGCATATTGTCTTAAAGTGAGCAGGCCATTTTGCAAATCAACTCTCTGCCTCTAAGGCCCCACTGCCCACCACATTATCAATGCAACTTCTACCTCTGCCAGATTTTGCTATTTCACAATGGCTGACCAACCGGTCATTTTTAAAGATTGTGGTCCAAAATACATCAGCTGTTATTGACTTCACTTGCATTGATGTAGCAAGAACGACTTCAGAGTCATCAAAGAACTTATTCATCAAATGGGGGCTTGCACATTAGCTGAATAGAGTGGCAATTTCAAAGTCAGAGGTGGATTTTATAGAAATTAGTGCAGCACAATAGTAAAATTGTTATTTACTATACAGTATTTGTTTTACATGATGCTAAATGGATATTCCGCTGCATTTGGCTTGCAGTGTTTCAAATACAAGCAGATAATCTTTTACATTAGATTTGAAATGTAAAAAAAAGAAAAAATACTCAATGATAATCTTTTGCATTGAGAATGAATTTTTATAAAATGCACATTGATAATGTTCTGTTAGTGACAGTATTGCTAAATGGCTAATACATTGTGAGCCTAAGGTTAAGGAGTTCAGTACAAGGCCCTGACATGCGTAATGGCGCCCCAGGACACACACTCCAAAGTACGACAAGTGAAGAGGTAACCACATATTGCTGTAGGTAAACAGGGTAGTCCAGATCTAATTATGCACAAGTAGGACATTACATGGAAAATCAGTGAATTAATTCAATGTAAGTCCATTTTTTATTATTACAAGATATTTTGAAAAATTCTTTTGTCTTGTATTATTTTCCTGCATTGCATTAAAAGTTGCATAATTAGATCTGGACCACACTATATATGCATATAGCAATATACCTTCCTTTAAAAACATCCAGTTATTTTACATTTGGTTTTGTCCCAAATGACCTATAACAAAACATGCATTTAAGTTTCTGGTTACAGACTTTGCTCTTTCTGTGGTCTCCCAAAAACATGTATTACTATATCTGGGGCTGCATTTGTGCAACTCTTCTTTTTCTAAAAGATGTTCATTGACATTCTTCTCTAATATGGCTTCAAATTTATGTATGTATTTGTATTTCCTATTTCTTACCCATACTTGACAATTTATGAGTCCAAAAAAAACAAAAAAAGAGGCTAAATTTTTAAGAGTACTTATAATTAACCAGGGTAATGTTGAATATTTTAAAAGTGATATACTTTTAAAAGTAACTGACAGAGGGTCTTCATAAGTTAATCAGGCTCATCATTGAACAAAGTTGTCATGGAAGTAATGGCAGAAACTTTCAATCTTAATCTAAAGAAAATAAATTATTTACAGAAATGATATTAGTATATTATTTGTTATGAGCGCACTATTAGCCTTAATGGTGTTTCTTGATGCATACAGTTTTATAAACCTACTGTAATTTAATTGTAGAGTGTATTTAACTTTCAGGCTCTGAATGAAAAATATACTCTTAACATTTTAGATGTTGTAAAACTAGATTCCGTTTAAGAAATGTTCCTAGTTAATGTCCGAAAGAATATATCATTTTAAAAAATCATTTCAAACCTGTATTATCCTTCAGACTTTTAAAATTAATTGCAATTTTTTATTATCTTTCAAATATATAATTTCATGTCACTTCTGAGAAGGCAAGATATTTAATTTTTTAAAGTACTTTGCAATGTGCAGAATAACACATAGTTTGAGCCAGGGTATAGTTCACTCTGGAGATTTGGCTAACACAAACTGTGTGCGCAGTCCTCTCATTATTTCTGAAACTAACACAACCCCTCCAGTGAAATACATCATTGTTTTGCATGGTTGACCATGCATGCAGTCTTTCTCTATCACTTTCTTTTTTATGAACTGGAATCTCCTGAAACTACACATATATATTCATGAAGAAAAAGCATGGTGCAAATAACTAATGTTGCTGAAGGATCTTTGTATTAAATGGAAATTAATTTATGTTATTACTTTATCCTTAAGCAATGTATTCACCTTATAACTTTTCTATGTTATATGTTTACACTTAGGTTTTATTGCAACTTGTCAATTTGCTTATTGTGTTCCTAGTGAATTACCTACCAAATAACGGAATTGATTTATTTCTTAAACATGCTCTTTGCCCACCCTGACTCTTTCATTCAAATACAAAGTAATCAATGCTCTTTGGAAAGAAAGTTAGACTTCCCTATTTATTAGCTTTGATTTCACTACTTTTATAATTAGAACCAATATTGCAGTTCCTTTTGTCTACAATTTACGCTTTCATTCTAACTTTTTAAAAAGGTATTTCGCAATAGTTTTTGAAAAACAAAACTCCACAAGTAAAAGTCTGCCACTTTAAACATTTACGTTTTCATACAAACTTAATTGTCATGCACCGAAAGTCTTACCATTAGTTATGGCAGCCTATCATTAGCTATTATACTACAAATCCCCTTTGCATACCTAACAAATTAGTTTAATTAGCAATCTTTGATTAATAACTAAGTACAAATCCTTCATAATTAACAAACTCATCAAGTGTTTGCCTTCTAATTTGAGTTCCATCTTATAACATTTGCAGCCACATTCAAATGAGCAATCATTATTGCTCTGTTAAAAACAATTCTGCCATTTGCTCATTTGAAGCTTATACATCAGACAACGACTTCAAGAGAGCATTTATTAGCCTTGCTGCCTCAGAAACCTGGCTTTGATTCAATACTCAGTCACTGGCTCTATTAATTTTACACCTTTTCTCTATACCTGTGTTGTTTTTCTCTTGGTACTCCTGTTTCCTCTCATATCCTCAAGGTGTGCACATTAGGCTTTCATAATAATAGTAAGTAACTTTGACAGATTCCTAATTGTTGTCAATTTTAACTTTCATATTGATAACCATCATATTCATATTGATGACCTTAAAGCAAGAGATTTCATGAACCTCCTGTACTTGTTTAATCTCAGCCCACACATAAGGGAGGACACACACAGACCACTTTTTCATATTGTAGAAATACTGATAACTACAACTAAAGAGACGTGTATTGCTAAAAATTGTTACTTTGATACATCTGCAGCTTTAAAGTTTGCTAATATTTGAAAGAACAGGTCTGTTTGTAGTCATTACCTCACCAATGCTAACAATGTTAATAGCAAAAATGGAAAATTTTTATACTAAGGTGAGAGGTGCAGCTGGCATAGTCGCCCCTGAAAAGACAGTTAAGAAATCCTCCATCGCTATTATACCCTGGAAAACCTAAAGAGTGTCTGATTTAAAGAGAACATGTAGGAGAGGTGAACATAAATGGAGAAAAATTAAATTGATAGTCTGTTATGAAATATTGAAGGCTAAAATAACTGAATATAACAACTGTGAATGCTGGCCCGGACACAGACAGACGGACATCGTTGGCTCCACCGCACACTGTTTATTTACAGTCATATATTTACAATTTACGTGCACTCACAACCAAGGTTATTATAGTTAACTAAAACTAAAATCAAAACTGAAACTATTATTAAAAAAACATTTTCGTAAACTGAAATAAAATAATTAACAAAGCCAAAATTAAAAACTAAAACTAAACGAAACTATTAAAGTAGCTAAAAAGACTAACTGAAATAAAATAACAATTTACTAAAATATTTTTAGTTTTAGTTTTTGAATGAATATTCTTGCCGTTAGTCTTTAACCCTTGTAAGTTTTGCAATCCTACTCTGGATAAACAGGTTTAGATAATGTATATGTTTTCTTAATCTCAGACGCTGTCTCTGTTGTTTTGTGCCTGTCCATACTCTTATTACCTGCTCCTGCTCTGCTCATTATGGGTTTACTGTTCTTATAGTGGGCTATTCAAGACTCACCACCCCTAACCTTGACACTATATGCTTGTTGTTCTTTGTTTCCCTCAATACAGCTAGGTGGGTTCTGCACACTGACTCAAGCCTAAGAGTCCTGTTCTTCCTAAACCCTTGTGATTTTCATGAGAAAATATTTTAAAAATTATAAAATTGTATAAAATTGTTCATATTCAGTGTCTAGTTTTGATTATGTTTGTTTTTATTAGACAAAAACAAAACCAGATAGTGAACTAGGCAGTGTAGTAAGCTTCCACTAACATTAAACTCATATCCAAATTTGTTAAGTGTGCAGTTCTATCTGATTGTGACACAAAAGTAACTCCGTAAGAGCTCCATGCCATAATTACTAAAACTAAAACTGAAACTAATATATATAAAAATAAAATAGAAATACCTTTGTGAAATAAAAACTAAACTAAAACTAAAAATACACAATGAAGGAAAACTAAAACTAAACTGAATTTCCAAGTAAGGTCAGAAAAAATATAGAAATAAAAACTAATATAAAAAGGCAAAACTATAATAACCTTGCTCACAACCCCAGTGCCTCCAGCACCGATCCCCCAAAGTCCTGGCCACACAGTCCTTCGTGCCTCTCTCCTGGCCGCCTCCAGTCCTCTCTCCAGCTCTGTCCACTTCCACCCGACTTCCGCTCCTGACTGAAGGGAGGCGGCCCCTTAAATAGGAACCCGGATGGGCTCCAGCTGCTTCCCGGCATTCCTCCGCAGACACGCCCCCGTGTGGCGGAAGTACCGGTTGCGCACACGGAAGCCCTCCGGGTGTCCCCTGTCTTCTTCCCCCCAGCACTTCCTGGTGTGGCGGAAGTGCTGGGCTCCAGGTTTCTACAGGCACCGGGGCACCGCCTGGCGGTGGCAACGGGTCCCTACAGGGCTGGGCTTCCAAGCCCTTTACCCGTGGCTCCCAACGTAACCAGGGCGGTCGCCCCCTCGCGATTTGGAGGAGGTACAAGCCCTCCTCCGGTCCTCCTGGGCGTCCCGACCGGGCTCCAGCCCCGGTTGGATGCCACACAACATGGTCTGCTTTGAGCCACAGTCATGTTTCTCTAAAATTCTAAATGATAATGCAGGCAATCCAAAAGTATTATTGTCAACTAATGATTGTCTTCTAAACCTAGCTCACTCAATGGAATGCCTCCTAAAAGCTACTAGCGAAACTTCTGAGGCTTTCATTATATTTTTAAACATATGAAGCTAAATGATTACTTGAATAAACATTCTATTCTTGACAAGTTCCAGGCAGGTTTTAGAACAAATCACAGTACAGAAATTGCACTGGTTAAAGTAGTAAATGACTTGTGGGACAATGCGGACAGAGACCATATATCTGTTCTTGTTCTGTTAGACTTGAGTGCAGCATTTGACACCACAGTATTCTTATAAAACAACAGTCAATGGATCAGCGTCTCAGCAACATCTTAAATGGGTTTTAATCTTACTTAACAGGTAGACAATTCTTTGTTAGTTGTGGTGATTATACCTCAGAGACCCATGATATTTTATATGGTGTGCCACAATGATTTATTCTGGGTCCACTGCTCTTTTCAATCTACATGCTTCCATTAGGTCAAATTATCTCAAAGCACAAGGTGAGCTACCAAAGCTATGCAGAGGACACACAGCTGTATTTATCAATAGAGGGTTGTGGTGGAAACACACTGAGCTTGCAAGACAAGGTTATTTTATCAGCATCAACCTCTTCAACTTCTCAAACTGCTATAGCCACTAGTTTGTTGAGTGATATAATCCCAGTCTTGATCACCTCCCACTGGACCATAACTGTGTTCTTCCCATGAAAGTTGGATAGAGACATCATAATGTCATGCCCAAACCACCTCACTAGGCTCCATTTGATCCAGAGAAGCAGTGTTTCTTCTCCCAGGTCTTTCCATTTTACCAATTCATTCTCTATTTTCATTAAAAATGAGTAACGCAATCTTTTTGAGGAACCCTGATTGTTGCCACAATCCCATTCTTTTGTTCCCCACCAAAAGCATGTAACTATAAGTGAGGTTACAATGTAGATATTGCAATCATTTAAAAGCTTTGTTCAAGGACCTAGCTTACATTTTACCTTTATGGTCTGATGCATTGTGTGTAATTCAATGGGAATCTTTACATTCATCTCTAGTCTCATGATTCCAGGGTGCTTGAACCTTTCAAGTGTCCAGTGCTCACACCTTTCTTCAAAAGACAAACCATTCTTTTCCAGGTGAGGATAATGACCCAAGATTTCAAGGAGGTAATTTCAAGGAGGTAGTATAGAGATCCCAGGGAAGATAGAGTGGTGGATAAACTTTCATGGTATGTGACAAGTGAGCAACAGATGACTCATCCCTGAAGACATACAAAAGTACTTGACGCTTGTTATGTACATGGTATGAAATGTTAAGCTTCGGTATTATATACCTATTTTTTAATGATAACAGTTATTTAAAAATGTATAATATTCTAATATGTTGCACAAAGTGCAACATGTTTTTTTATCGAATAGAAGATAAAAAAGATATTTTTATTAATATATCATTCTAATATTGTTAGAAACATATGTATTTCCTAATGCTTATACTGTATCTCTGTTTATCTTCGTAGCAATGGTTGCTGTATAAGGAAGAGAAGTAAACAATTAATTCTGTTCATTGATATCACTTATGTAGTGTCAGTAATTATACTTCTGCATATGTTTTAGTATATGAAACATAAATAAGATAAAATAAAAATACAGGCAAGGCTCAAACAACAACATTGATAACTGGCACTAAGTTTGCCGTTTCTGACTATTTAATGTTAAACATCATCATGGCTTATCCATTTGTAAAATCATTTTTTCCTAAGCTGTCTCAAAATAGCCAAGCTTTTCTTGTCAGTCAGTCAATCAGGAACATGCAGCTTTATTCTTCTGCATATTTTTTGGATATGAAACATAAATAAGATGAAGATATAGGCAGAACTTGAACCACAATGCAGTCGGACATGGTACCTCCTGTGAAATTGTACAACTGCTGTAAAACCATGTTTTTGCTTTTTTCTGATTTGGTCTAGTTTTTTTTACTATTAAATTTACTTCTTAAAAAGGATGAATATTTCTCGACTTTGAGATAACGAGATTAATCTATTGGTAAAAACCTTTTTCCTTAGACGGTCTATGAATAGCTAAATATTTTTTGTTAGTCAGTCCTGTGTCAATCAGGAATGTGTAGTTCTATCTATCTATCTATCTATCTATCTATCTATCTATCTATGTGGGAGAGAAGGTATGCAGAAAAAATATATTCTTTAACAAGGCTGTATTAAATATATATAAGTAATAAATACATAGGTGGGAAATTCACATAGTCTAGAAACAGAACTATTCACTAATGTACTGTGCCTGCTGATGTTGCAGTTTTACTACTGACAGCATCTACTATTATTACAAGTTACTTTACAAAGCAAATACTGTGTCAATCTGACAAAGCCATAACTAAAATTAAAATAATGATAGTTTAAGTTAATTCAGTATCATAATTTCAAGAAGCAACTTTAACAAGGAAAAGACATAATAACAACAATAAAGAAAACTGCATTATGCATAGAGTGGAATCCGAATAAAAAGTAGGTTGTCAAGGGCATTGATCTGACATTTAAATGAATATGTTGTAAGAGTAAAGTGGACATTTTTGACTCTTTGGTATACCTGGGCTATCTTGATGACTAGCTCAATTAAAATACTGTGTTCTGTCAAATGGTTTGGTAAAAAGTATTCAGTAATTAATAAAACCTGTAGGCTTAACTTAAGTGAGCACTGCACATATGATATATAATAAAGTAATATAGCAACTGGGTGCGCATTCGGCAAAATAAGAGTTTAGGCAACATAAGAAAGTTATGAAACTATACATCTTAATGTATATTATGAATAGTGCACTTGTGTGTGATTTTCATTTCTTTTTAGTTTGTTCCCTTAAATTTATGCTAACAATAACAATTAATAATGAAGTACAGGAATGCTACAACTTCTTCAGAGGCTGCCCCAGATGAATGTTGATAAGTAAATAAAAGCATAAATGGATTCCGAAGTTTATAGGATCATTATTGTCAAGTGTACAGATTACAATGTCATGTTTACTTGCATAATACCTGGAAGGCACAAAGAAAATCGAGATAATGAAAATCTTAAAATCAAAGTTAAAATAAAAACAGTACATTACAATATTGTAACAATCGTAAACACTTGCTATATTCCAAAAACAATTCTCAAATGCATTTTTATAATTTTTTCACTGAAATGAAAAAATTGAAAATAGGGAATAATAGTTATCTTAATTAGGGTAAGAGTCCAATAAAAGCAGAAGTTGAGTAGGATAGGAACTTGCAGGCACATTGTGCCCTAGGGACTGAACTTCAGCTCTAGCAGGCAGTTTATTTTTTCCCTAGGATGCCCGCAGCATTCTCTCGAAAAAAATGTGCTCATCTCTTTGGAAATATAGTGAAATGCCATTTTTTTGAGCTTGTCTCCTTTTATATTTGCCACCCCACAACAGGGTTGGACCAGAAAGGCAGAAGTCTCATCTTGCTGGTAACTTCCTTGAACTGAGCTTCCACATACATTAGACTTCACTTCTGGGGCATATCTTGTGTTCTCAACCCCCTATTCAGTAATTTCCCACTGTACTGGCAGCTTAAAACAGTCAGAGGAAACTGTGTCAGTATATTAATCAAACTATCCAAAGTACATAGAAGTAATTGTGGAAGCCTGCATTTTGCTTTCTAACAATTTTTTTTGTTAAAATTGCTTTTAATTGTTATTTTAAAAGTCCATCTGTTCACCCATCCATCTATTTTTTTAAACCTACTTATTCCACTACAAGTTCTTAGAGAGCAGAGCCTATTCTACCACACTGAGGCTATGGCCATATCTAACCCTTGAGGGAACACCAGTCCATTCACAATCACACATTTTTTATGACACTTATTTATTCCAGTTCTGGTGCTTATTCTGAAATTATATATATATTGGTTCTAATGCAGAAACCAATTCAGGATGGGGACACACTCACACACACTTGCATACTAACCATGCTGTTCATGAATCAATTTAGATTGGGCAGTTAATTCTTCACGTGCTTCTCTGGCAATCTGCGAGGGAATAAATTATATTTAGAGAAAATCCACCTAGATGAAGTTTGAACGATGCAACACCATAACAACATAGGGTAGGCCTGGAATCCTGATCTCTGAAGCTAAGAGGCAGCAGCCCTAAACAGTGTTTACCTGTTACTGCCTATTTTCCTTACTAACATTCATAACAACATTCTCAGACCTACTGTATAATCCAAATGAGCAGCACTGGGTGCAAAGCAGGAAACAGGCTTGGACCACTCGCATATATGTGCACACAAATAAACATTCACACTTGGGCCAGTTTAAAATTAGCAATTCACCTATCATGCATATATTAGCAGTTGTGGAAGAAAATTGCAAGCACACACGGGATAGGAACCCAACGCTACACATTCTGCCACTATGAAATTTAACTAACTGTAGCTAGGAAGTTTTTGAATTGCGTCAGATACATGCAGACATTCCATTGAAGTCCAGCTCTCTTTCATTTACATTGACTTGCTGTGCAGTAATGGATGAATTTAAATGATACTATGGGATCCTGTTTCACTGTGCAGTTCTTGTCTTCTTTCAATTCTTGTGCTATATATATATATACTGTAAATTATAAAATTTGAACCTAGGAAACTTCCAGCTTCTAATCATAAGTATTGAATTTTATCAATATCTGTGTGTGAAATGCATGTTAGTTTATTTATTTACTTACTTATTACTTAAAGAATTTGTATCACTAGATAATTGCTTGTTGGATAACATTTGTTAACCTGCTTAATCCAGTTCTGTATAACTGTAAAATTGGAGGTTATCTGTCATCATTGAGCACAATGTAGAAACTCAACCTGAACAAGGCAATGGTCCATCACAGGACCGACTCATTCACAAAAAAGACAATTTACAATCACCATTTCTTTGGGGTGTATAAGGAAACAGGAGTACTTGATGAAAAACTGTTTTAGACATTGGGAAAACATAACAAGTCCATGCATATAACACGTGGTTAGTTTGTGGATCTGCTTAATTGTAGTAAAGATACTAGACTATATGAATCAATGATGAGTGCACGTCATTCAGGCAAACTTAACTTACATTTCCTATTCACCTAATATTTTGAAAAATCACCAAAATGAGATTTGAAGGTCTTCACCTACACTGCACAGTAAATTGTTTTGTGTAACTGTATGAATAAATGTCCACTACCATTGGCACAAAATTTACCTTCGACTGATGTCCTTCTGTGTCCCCACATTCATGCTGAAAAGCACATTTTAAATTAACTCTATTTCAGACAGAAAGCACTTCAACTTCTCCCTCCACAAGGAAAAGCTATTTAGGTAACTACAAGCATTATTTTGTAAACACAGGTAGTATGCTGAATGAGAGAAACAGATTTGGTTGGAGTTCAAATCATGACTCTTTAAAGGTAGAACAAAATTTATAAAGTAATATACTTGTAAAACAAATGTCAAACTATAGTAATGTGAACATTCACTAAGCAGTCACAATGATGCATATATTCAGAATACCTGCAGAAATCCACACTATAAGCATTTGAGAATAGTTTATTATGTTCAATAATAACAATAAAGACCGATTACATCAGGAAGGGAATTATTTAGTTGCATTCACCTTATTATTAGAAAGAAAAGATCGAGGTGAAGCCTGAACACAGTGATCACTGGCAATATTACTTCTCAGCATCTGCTTCTGTTTTTCCTACTGCTATGGAAAATAACTATTTTTCCACCTTTGTGGTCTAGTTACATAGTAGATGAAGACATTTTCTGATATTGATGTGCTAGAATTCCCCACAGGCAGAACAAATGAAGCTTATAAAACTGGCGAACAAGCTAAGGATCACTTGCTGAGCCACTACATGCACCTCTGTATAGTTATTTAGTTCATGCTGATATGT
Organism: Polypterus bichir lapradei; assembly: GCA_026402145.1. Lineage (NCBI taxonomy): Eukaryota > Metazoa > Chordata > Cladistia > Polypteriformes > Polypteridae > Polypterus > Polypterus bichir. The sequence continues at coordinate 915,725 of JANRMT010062833.1, read as the reverse complement.
GTATTTTTTGGCTTTAAAATATTTTCCTTTGCCCTAAATAAGGGCTTTTCAGAAGATATTTCAAAGAGTTTCCATTTGAAGAGGATTTGTTATAATTTTTCACACTACATAACCTTATGTTAGGAAAGGATAAAAAATATAATTGACATTTAAAATTATGGTTAGCAATGTTATTACCCTGAAACAGCAGTCAGATGAAATGCACAGCAGACATTACACAATGAATATTCAATACACCATTGATCAGATCAAAGCAAAGATACAACTGTACGTATTCAATCCTTTTGCAGAACACTTTGAGCAGGTGGAATGGAGGATTTGAACCCTTAGTTGCATCCATAGGCATGATGAGCAGCCATTTTCCAGACAGAAGCAACCAAAAAGAGTGTTTACCACATGGGTATGGTCATTATTATTGGTGGTTTCTCAACACAAAATTTCTGTAAGTCCAGAATGGAGTATCTTCATACTTGCCTAAATTTATTATGACAGTGTTATTCTTTGTATATACTGTATTTTAGGAAAATACATCAGCAGTTTTAAAGGTGGATACCTCTGTGCTGTAAGAGTGATCAGGACTAGGAGACACTTATTAAGCATTACAGGAAATAAGAAAATTGTCACCTGTGATTTTCTTTGATCCTTTCAATGTAACTGAACCTCAAAAGCGTAGCTGTGTTGTTTGTTTGCCAGAGGACCAGTCTGAGAAAATGGTTGCTTCTCTTGTAGGTTTTGTGGAGCAAGTTTACAATGGTGAAGAATAACTAGTGTTTGATGATGACAGCTAAAGCGAACTCCTTCATCTAGTGGTCATAGCTAAGGTCCATTTGTTGATTTCACAGTTTTGACTCCATTTTGTTCCTTGTTTATGATTTCCTATATGATATATATATAGGAAACAAACAAAATCCTCCAAGCAGGATCATGAAATAAACAAAATATGCAAAATCTGGCAGTGAAAATACTAAGAGAAATGGGGAAACATTGAAATAAATACACACAAAATGTGCTCTCATACCCCCAGATCCTCACACACATGAAGTATTCATAACATTTAATCTTTTCTTATCTTGAAGAGGATGGTTGAATACTAGTTTTTCTTTATTTTTCATTCCTGCTAGCACAGCGTTAATAAAAAAAGCAGATCAAAATTCATGTGCAAATTCAAATTCAGATTATTTTATTATCTACAGTGGTAACTACTTTATTAAACTGGACAGTGCATAACAACATAAATACATTTAATAATTCATTGCAACAACCTTATGGCTGCAGGTTTTTAATAACAGAATCAGTACATCGTTTTTACTTTTAACTAATCTCCTTGCTTAGTAAGCTGGTCTTTTTAATTCTATTTTTTCCTGGAAATTCTTATTTTTTTATTTTCCCCAATCTTTAAATGCTGTTTCTAATCAGTTAACAGAAGTTATTGCTCCCATTTAGCATTCAACATCCTCTATTTTTCCAAATATTCCAAAATCTAATTTTAGATAAAGGGCACCTAAGTGAATAAAATATATATTTTTATGTACATAATCTATTGACTAAACAAAGTCATGCAACAAAATCTGCATTATGTGAAAAGTAATTGCCCCTTACACTTTATAATTGCAACCAAATTTCACTGAGTGGGTTTCCATGCACACACATAAGGGTTAAAAACGAATAATCTGGTTAAGACAGAAACCTGATTACTTAAAAATCTGAGTTTACGTGGGTAAAATAATCAAAGCAGTCAAACTATTGATAATGTCTTGATAGCATGTCATTAACTAAGGGAACACAACACGTCCACCAAAGAAATATCCAATAACTAATAAGCTCAGAAAATAAACAGGCACTCGATAGCACAAATAACACAAAAACAAGACAATACGGCCTGGTAGGGTCAGGCTTTGAAACTGAGGCTCAGGTCATGCACATCAAATTGGCGCTCCATCCTCAACTCCAGTTTTGAGCATCTTGGTTTTATAGTTGCTACATCAGAAGGGTTGGGGTCAGTTGCTCTCACTGGGTGGTTTCTCTGAGCTATGGGTGGAAATGGAAACAATATCATCAGCGACAGTGCCCCCTCATGTCCTGGAGTGGAAATGCTTACCTCTGATGAGCCTAGAAGGTAACCCTCTGACACGCATGTATAATAAGCATCAGTGAATTTCTAAAGAGTTTAGTTTGAAGCCACCATGGAAACTAGGATATGCTGTTTTTGTTGATACTATTCACAATTTTTAATAACTGCAATTCCTTCTACCATTAACCCAAGATAAGGTTTAAACATTTTATATTTTTTGTGTAACAGTATTCACACAAATTTGGTATTACTAATTTTCCGTTGATCCGGTTCATAAAAAAATTTGCAAAACAGTTAATTATGTAGTTTACACTTATAGTTTAAAAGTAATACCTGAATGATTATCCCTCAACTGTAACTGTAATTACTGAATGCATTTATTACATAATATCCCCCTAAATGGCACCATTTTATTAGAACAATAAAATGCCCAAAATTACATTAATGGCTTTTTTCATTTTTATGTGTACTTAGTAAATAACAATCATTTAATATTTTAGGCAACTGTTCAAATGTAATTAAAACATATATACTTTGCTTCTCAGTAACAGCTGAATCCTTATAATGTTGGGCACACCACTGAGACAGCTCTATTTAGAATGATTTATTCATTAGCTCCTGTGTAAACCTTCCATACTGTCATGATTTATTATATCTCTATGCTTTTGATGTTGTGGACCACTCATTTTTATTTTGCTTTCAAAGTTTAGTGGGAATGCCAAAAACATTCTCTATTGATTTACATTATACTTACTGTATCGATCTATAAGGTCTGTTTGAATACAGCAAGAAAAGCTTGTTATTAAATACTGACCTTAAAATTAGTTTATGACTTAGATAACTTCAAAGATAAATGAAAAAATAGTATTCAGAATATATGGGAAATGGGAGAAAAACAAAAGTCTAGTATGACATGAATCTTTGAGAAAAACAAAGTCTGGTTAGCCCAGTTTTTGCATAAACAGAAAGTTTAATTGTCAAAAGCAACCTGAGCAACTAAGATGTTCTGGCAAATTTCCAAGACTGTTGTGTCAGAGAAGGTTCATTTCTCAGATTAGAATAGAATGACATCTATTCTTCCATCTGCGATGAGCCCGTGTCCTGTTGGCATTGGAATTTGCTTGGGCAAAGGATTAAGAGGTGCCATGAGATCAAAGAAATAAAATAAGTCCAGTTTAAACAAAGGAATTTAACAGTCATAATATACAGTACAGGCCAAAAGTTTGGACACACCTCCTCATTCAATGTGTTTTCTTTATTTTCATGAC
>JANRMT010062833.1:888218-907386 GCA_026402145.1 Polypterus bichir lapradei | reverse complement strand
TATATATGTTTATGTGTGTGTGTGTAAATATATATATATATATATATATATATATATATATATATATATATGACAGCAACACTCATCACTCACAACAGTGACAAAACAATTACATTGACAATCATGTTACGTTATTTTCCAAATATTTCCTTTTCTTTTTCATTGCTTCTTTAACACACTACTTCTCCGCTGCGAAGCGCGGGTATTTTGCTAGTATATATATATATATATGGAGAGAGAGAGAGAGTGCCCTCCTTAATGTATGGGACAAAGACACATTTTTCCTTGATTTACCCCTCAGCACCACAATTTAAACTTACAAATCAAATAATTCAGACATGATTTAAGTGCACATTGCAGACTTTAATTTAAGGGTATTTGCATACATTACACACTTTTTCTATATGGTCCCCTAATTTCAGGTGTGAACTTGACCCGGACACAGACAGACGGACATCTTTGTTCACCCAACACATGTTTATTTACACTACATTTACAGTTCAGTTCAGTGCACATCCCAGTGCCTCCAGCACCGATTCCCCAAAGTCCAGGCCTCACAGTCCAATTGCCTTTCTCCTGGCCACCTCCAGTCCTCTCTCCAGCTCCGTCCTTCTTCCACCCGACTTCCGCTACTGAATGAAGGGAGGCAGCCCCTTATATCACACCCCGGATGGGCTCCAGCTGCTTCCCAGCATTCCTCCGCAGACATGCCCCAGTGTGGCGGAAGTGCCGGCTGCGTACCCGGAAGTCCTCCGGGTGTCCCCTGTCTTCTTCCCCCCAGCACTTCCTGGTGTGGCGGAAGTGCTGGGCTCCAGGCTTCTACAGGCACCGGGGCGCCGTCTCGTGGTCTGGAGGAGGTACAAGCCTTCTTTCGGTCCTCCTGGGTGTCCCGGCTGAGCTCCATCCCCAGCCGGATGCCACACAGGGAACCATAATGGTTGGGACAATTGGCATCACAGGTTTTTGTGATTACTCAGGTAGGTTTCATTGCTTTATTTGTGCAGTTATAAAATACCTAGGCTTGTTTCTACCTACAGACTACCTTTTGAGTTAGCTGCTAGTTAGTTGCTGTTGTTCAACATGAGGACAAAAGCTGTGCCAATGAAAGTCATAAAAGCCATTATGAGGCTGAAAACAAGAACAAAACCATTAGAGACATCAGTATAACCTTAGCATCACCTAATTCAACTGCATGAAATATCATTAAGAAGAAAGAACACACTGGTGAGCTCAGTAATTGCAAAGGGACTGGAAGGCCAAGGAAGACCTCCACTGCTGATAACAGAAAAATACTCACTGTAGTAAAGGCAAACCCCAAACACTGATGTCACTTCCGGCCAACCCTGATGACGTCAATTCCGGCTCCATCAAATGGCTGCATCATGATGACGTTGGTTCCGGTTCCTGCTGCAACGTCACTTCCTGCCAACCATTTCCTGTCCCATCAACCCTTTTGTATAAATCCACCATTTTGTCTGAGTAAAATTGTTCATTGTGCTTATCAAGACTTTGAATCACGTTTTTTTTTATCGTATACACAACAATATACGGGGACGGCCCCCAAAACTTTGTTTTTGTGACGCATTATTTTTATAAGAAATAATCACCAAAAGACGAAAAGGAACTTTCCAAGATCTATAACATACCACCTCATCTTTTAAACATGGTGGTTGGAGGTGTTATGGCAACTTATCTTCATTGATGATGTAACTACTGACACCAGTTTCACAATGAATTCTGAGATGTATAGAAACATCTTATTTGCTCATGTTCCAGTAAATGCCTCCTAACTGTTTGAACGGTGCTTCATCCTACAACATAATAATCCCAAACACACTGCTAAGGCAACATAGACTTTTTTAAAACTAAAAAATGGAAAATTCTTCAATGGCTAATCCAATCACCCAGTTTAAATCTGAATGAGTATGCCTTCCACATGCTGAAGACAAAACCCGAGGGGACAAGCTCCCTGAAACAAGCAGGAGCTGAAGATGCCTGCATTAGAGGCTTGGCAGAGCATCACCAGAGAAGATACTCAGCACCTGGTGATGTCTATGAATCACAGACTTCAAGCAGTCATTGTATGCAACAGATAGGTGACAAAGTGCTAAATATGTCCCCTTTAATATATTGTACCTACCACTGCTATTGTTATGGTGCCCTAGAACCATGTAGAAAAAGTGTCATTTCTGGTGTACATGGTTTGACCGAAATATATGCAAATACCCTTAAATTAAAGTCTGCAATGTGCACTTTAATCACATCTAAATTGTATGATTTGTAGTTTTAAACCATGGATCTTGGTTTGTTTCTCTTTTTGGAATCAAGAAAAAAATGTTTCTTTGCCCTAAACATTATTAGAGCGCCGAATGTTTCATGACTGTTAAAACAGTTATACAGATCAGTACACTTTTTAATTTTCCATTTGAAAAATGGAAAACAAGTAATTGATGACCATTTTATTATAAAGACATTATTTTTTATAAGTAATGGAAAAAAAATATATTCTTAGGATTTCATCCATTGTCTACCAGCTGTGTAAGCTTTTATTTAAGACCACCAAGGTATTCCTACTGTGTTTCTTAACTGTTAGGCCGGCTCACTAGATAGCACTTTGAAATGAGAATAGTCACAATTTAATAATGCGCTCATGTTCACAAATCAAAAGACTTCCTTTGGAAGTGCAGAAGAACACAACATACACATCACATGAGTAAAAATGAGATGTCCAAAATGAAATGAAAAATGATAAATCACATACCTCTTTCCCACCCTCATTGATATCCATAATGAAGTGTTTCAGATTTTTTAAGAGCAGATGAGTAGTTTCAGCCATTTCCAAATATGAAACATTGTTGTCCATGCTAATATTCAAAATGCCAATAAAGATCTTCAATCTAAGGGGACTGCACTGCTGGTATGCATGTCTAAAGAATGATAAGAATATGTGACAGACCATGTCACAGATTCAATTCTGTTACAGTTTTCATAGATATTTATAGTGCTATATTAAAAAGGTAAATAGTTACTGAAGGTAACTCTCTATTGCTCTATTGAGGTGCGAAGACATGTACCAGCGATTGACTTCCCCTTTTGAGTCATGCTGTGTCCTGGAGGCCTATGGGTCAGATGCATGTCCTCAGGGTATGTACTAGACCGCGGTTTGAAAACAGAAACGTACCATTAGGTTAGTTGCTGTCATAGGTGTGCAGATAAAAATGTTATTATTGTGAAGTCTTTTGTAAAGTTTAGGAAGTTCAGAAGCACACAACTGCATGCATGCACATGAGATTATGAATGAGAAAAATTAGAGTACATTCACCTGATTAGAGTGTGACGCTTGGTGGATATCTGTATGTCATTAATTACTTGTTTATCCAGGAAGTCATACTGTATTAGTACTGACCCAGTGGAAAAGGCTTGCCAATATAAAACCGCTGTTCTATTAGAGGTCAGCTTTTTTTTTTTTAATTTTATTGATTTTATTGAAATCACACAACAATCCATACAAATAGATCAATTTTACAAGAATAGGATTGAAAACAAATTAACCCCCACCCCTGAGAAAGAGAGTATGGGCAGCAGAATAAAACTTAAACCTAGTAAAAATAAGTAAATACTGTAGATAAATTGTTAAGTGAATATAGATGAATGGAGAAGAAAAACAAAGAAAAAAAGGAATAAGGACAGAATCTGCTTCCTCAGTGCTTTAAAAGCTTATTCTAAAATATTATTGATTAGATCCTGCCAGGTTTTGAAAAATTTCTGTACAGATCCTCTAAGTGAGAATTAGATTTTTTCCAATTTCAAATATTATATAACATCAGTTACCCACTGAGATAAAAAGGGGAGAGTTAGGATCCTTCCAGATGTGCAAGATAAGTCTGCGTGCCAATAGTATAGTAAAGGCAATTACAGGTTGTTTGTCCTTCTTCACTTTAAGCCCATCTGGAAGTACACCAAATGCAGCTGTTAATGGGTTAGGAGGGATTGTGACACCAAGGCTGTCTGAAAGGCATTTAAAAATTTTGGTCCAGAATGATATTAATTTGATGCAGGCCCAAAACATGTGACCCAGTGAAGCTGGAACTTGATTGCAGCATTCGCAGGTTGGATCTTGCCCTGGAAATATTTTGGACAATTTTAAGCAAGACAGATGTGCTCGATACATATGCTTTGCGCATATGGAGCTTGAAAGAATTCTCTGCATCGTTACCTTCCACTTCTTTTCTGATATGTTGAGGGAGAGATCTTTTTCCCATTGTCCTCTTGGATCTTTGAAAGGAAGGGACTGTAAAATGGTTTTATATATTGCAGAGGTGCTCTCTAAGTCCTTGAAACTGATCAATATTTTTCTAGCATAGAGGGAGGTGGGAGGTGAGGAAAATTGGGCAGGTTCTGTTTAACAAAGTTTCTAATTTGAAGATAGTGAAAGAAATGTGTTGCTGGAAAGTTAATTTTAGAATATAATTGTTCGTAGGATGCAAAGATGTTGTTTTTGTACAGATCTCTAAGTGATTTAATTGCAAATGTTTTCCAGACATTAAAAACTGCATATGTTTGCGAGGGTTGAAAAAGATGGTTCTCGTGCAGAGGTGCCACCGATAAAAGATTCTCTATCTTACAATGCTTCCTATACCATATTGAGTGAGTGAAGCACAATTGGGCTATTAGTATATTGAAGATAATTTGCATTTATTGGGGCACAAAGCAAGGAATATGTGAACACTCATAAATAGTTCAGCTACGAATTTCACTGGGTTTGGACTTTCACGATTCTCAGGTAGACCTTCAATTCTAATATTATTCCTTCTCTATCCATGTTACAGAGCAGCAAGTCTGTCTCCGAGTTTTTTGCATTCGGAACTGGCAGCTGTTGCTTTTCCATCAGCGTTGGATGCTAGATTTTTGGCTGTTTCAATTCGAGTCGTGAATGTCTGCTTAACATCCTCCAGCTGATCGGCAAGTGTGCTCAGTTTAGATGTATTTTCCTGAATGTGCTCCTAAACATTTTTCCATCATAAATTTAAACTCAAAACGATTATATACAAATTTCTCAGAGTCTTTATTATCCTGCCACAGCTCTTGCCGCAGCTTCTCACTTGCCTTCTCGCTTATCTTCTCGCTTATCCTCTTGCTTGTCTTGAGCATACTATTTATATCTTTCTTTATATCATTCTTTATCTCTTGCTTGAGCTCAGCAATCATCACCTTCAGTTCAGACAGATCATTTCTGCTTTCGTGCACCATAGGCGAAGCGGCGGGCTCTATTACAGCCGATGTTCCTGGCTCGCGAGGAGTAGGTGAAAGTGCAGACTGCAAGGCCTTTTCCAGTTTCAAATGATCTTCTCCAATCGGCGAGCTATCGTGACCTGCGTCACTTGCACATTTGCTCTCCATTTCGCTCTCAACTGGAGACGGTGCAGCGGACCGTGGTCCCGAGGAGTCTGGGCTTTCACCCGTCTGTTCCAGGTCAGTCTCTGACAAGCCATACCTTGAGCTTGAACTTGGACTTGCCGGTCTAGGCTTGGATGTAGCTTTAGTTTTCTTTTCCATTTCTTTCTGAGCCCCTTTCTTGCTGACCATGTTTATATATGCTTGCATATACTGTAGTAGAACCCTTGGGTTGGATAAATACAGGATACCTCAGCATAATAAAGAAATAATAGAAAAAATAACACTAATGAAGCTCCATTTCAGACGTCCATCTCCCGCAACGGACGAGACCAACTAGGTCAGCTTTTGACCATCTTCAGACCTCTTGCTGTTTTCTGAGCTGCAGAGCAGAAGAAAAGTAAGGAGAAAGGTGCTTGTGTTGTGAATATATAAAAATAGTCACCTCCAACTAATTGTGTTTTTGTAGAGGTAACCATGGGTTTTGGGTGGTGTGTTTTTGTTTTTTGTAATTATCTGTGTCTGATTTTTTCATTTTTTGAATGTTTTTCATTGTGTCCTTCTTGAAGTGTATTAACCAAAGGATGAAGAAAATTCTTTTTTTATTTTCATCAGCATTTGGTTTGGAGCCAATGTAAATGCTGTAAATATTCACTTGCATCTATTTTTGCTTATTCTTACTTTTTTTTGAAGTGAAAGTGTTAATAGTTGTAAGGCACTATATTTGTAAATACACTTAACAGTCCTGAAATAAAAACAATTTTTTTTACAATATATTTATATGTGTCACAGTCTCACACCAGCTGGCCATTTAGTTACGACTCCAGATGCCCAAAGTCTGTGTCTTCCCAAGGGGGGCATTGCGCAGGGCATCACAGAATGGAAGAAAGCTTAAAGCTTTTTTAAAGTTTTTTATACTAAACAGTTTAAGCCACAAATTTGTGAAAATAAAAATATTTACATACAAAAAACATCATGGGGGTATTTTTCGTATGTGGATTACTCGTTTAGCTGGATGTAATTGTTGACGATTTGGCATGATCCTGGATCTGTCGGTTTTTCAAAACTCTTGCTGGATGTGTTGTCATAGCAGCAGGTCCAAATCCTCAAACCTGCTCAGAGCAGGTTTGTTCTATGTAAACAAGGATTAGCTCACACACTTAATCAGTTTCCGTGCATGGAATTCATTCAGTCATGGCTTTGCCATTCATGAATGAGCTACCAATTGATATCGGTGAGCAAATTATAAGAAGAGAATTTCATATGGAGAGGGTTTTGCATGATCAGCAAGATCCTTTATTGTTTCCGGAGGAAATTTTTTTCAAAAGATAACGCTTTAGCCGAGGAGGAATATTGTACCTCAAAGATTTATTAGCACCTTATATTCGAAATCAAACTAAGCGAGGTCAGGCTCTCACAACCACTCAGACAGTATGCATTGCTTTGAGTTTTTTTGCAAGCGGCACTTTTTTTATATACTGTAGGGGATGCGGAAAATGTATCTAAAAGTGAAGTTTGCCAGGCAATTCGTAAAGTCTGTTTGGCTCTGAAATATTTCCTTTGGGTTTTCATAGTGTTTCCTGGACACCTGCGTGTGCAGACAATAAAAGAGGTGTTTCATGCCATTTCAGGCACACAGGCAAAAACACCCACAGTTCCATAAAGAATCTCACAATCAGCCTAACGTTCTCATTACCCAGGATTTACAGATGTGATTGGGGCACATGGGACTGATCAGAGTGGAGTCTGATCAAACATTATTTGGAAAATGTACCTCTCCTCCTGATGAATAATCAGACACAGTGTCTTCATCAAATATTTGACCTTCGTCAATATCTCGTTGGTCAGACACAAGTTCTAGGGATATGACATTCCCTGCAACTGACCCAACAAAAAAAATGCCTGCAGAAACAGGGAGATGGGCATTTTTTTGGAGAGCCAACTCTTCTGCAGGGGTTAGGTCTGGACCGCATGGACCTCCACCTGTTTTTTGCTTGTCTGCCTTCTTATTAGCTTTAAAATTAATGTTTTTTTATATTATATATGATTCTTTATGTCAACAATTCTTTAAATAGTTATATACCAATATTTACCAGTTTGAAGTATATTCTTGCACTTCACTTTAACCTGTTCTCATGTTCTCCTTGTGCTCACGTTTGATCTGGAATTATGACATATTTAATAATAATTAATCTGACACATAGGGAATGAAACGCTGCATTCAGTAAGTATAATGCACACTACTTAGCATTTAATTTGTCGGCCACTTTTTGCCAGCCGTCTTTTCTGGTTTAGGCTGCTTTTGCAGTCTTAAACCTTGTGCATATTAAATCTTGAAATTCTTCATATCCTTCGAATAAATGGTCCTGCAACGCTTGTGTGAAAAAAAAATGCGCTCGTTCTTTCGTCATTTTGTTGCAGCCTATCAAAGACTTGCTGATCATGTTTTCTAGATCAGCACGGGTGCGCATTCATCTTGGATGATTAGATCCAGCTAGACTAATCTACTACACGACTGCGTTTGAAAAACTGACTTATCCCAGATGAGCTTCACCGGCATTAACTCATCCAAGATGAAGCATCTGATCTCGGATGATTTAAGCGACGTACAGAAAATACCCCCCATGTCTAACACCAAACAGTTGAAAGAGTGTGATTTCAATGTGTGAGAGATACAACTAAGATTGTAGAAAAGTCTCACGGTGCTTTAGCAAAACTGTGTCTAGCTATGGCAAGGCACCATATTAAATTTTGTTCTGCACTTTTTAATGGCAAAAAGAAAATCAATGAATATTGACTTGACTGTGAAATCAATGAATGTTGAAGTGTCTTGTCAGAGACTTTTAAAACAAAAGACAGGATGTGGAACCAAAGAAAAACTGAAGCCATACACCTTTCTAAGACATCATTTAAATGAAATGCATTTGCATTTTTCAAATACATTATATTGACTTTTTCATTTCTACTGACTCTTTCACAATTCATTAGATTAAGCAAAAAGATAAAAGACATTTTAGGTTCTTGTGACATTTTGTTAGTGTTGAATTTTCACTAATAATGTGTATTAATCTTCCAAACATCCATAAAACAAAACAAACAAATCCATAAAAAAACATTTTTAACAGAATCATTATATTGATGAAATTAAAATGCAAATTAGTACTGTAATCCATTCTTTAAAATGTGTATTCTCCTCTTAGACTAAAGAACAAAGATTTAAAATGTAAATTAAATTATAGAGTAATTACAGTCAACATATTTGTGCCTTATTAAGAAAATTATTACACTTTTAAAATAAAAACCTAAAACAAAATAAAAACGTTTTCTCACAATAAGGAAATTAACTTTTCACAGAATAAGTGAAACTGTTAAGCAAAATCTGTAATTTGTAAAAGGAAAAATATAGTAATCAGTCATTTTACTTCATTTACCAGAGTAAATTTTTAATAGCTGTATAAGTTCAGGTACAATGTTCATTAAGTTAATTTAAATTTAATAACCATTGAAAAATCTATGTACAAAGCTTTAATTTGTACTTTTTGCCTTTTTCTGGTTAGTGTTTTGTGACTTGTTCAGTGTCCTATAGTTACTTGCTAGTTAGTGCAGCGAATAGGAATTTTCTGTTGTAGGAGGTTACGAGTCACTGGTGTTTATAACTGGTGTAAGTTCTCTAAACTGTGAAAGTGCAGTTTCCCTAGCTGTTATATTGGCAAAATGTCTTGAATACAACTAAAATACTGCATGTCTTTCACATACAACATCAAATACCATATGTGTTTCTTTCTATTTAGCTCTAACATGCACTGCTGAGATATTTGTAAAGCAGGGATCTCTAATCTTTGGCTTGTGTACCTAATCTTGCCTACCAAGATAAAGACAGTTGGCTGCCAACCACATAAAAGTAATAACAAAAAAACAACGGCAGCATGAAATTAAAAAGATAGTTTTAAAAATTAACATCTAGCCTACAAACTATTTACAAAGACTGGTGTTATAAAAAAAACAGGTTACATGGCTTAAACTCTCCCTAAATGCATACTTGTTAGAAATATGTTTACGTTCAGTTTACTACACCGTTGGATGTTAAGTTTGTTACGGGCTTAAATGGAATGACTACAGTATTATGAAAAGAAAAAAGAAAAACATAACGACTGCTTAATTCAGACTGAACTGACATTGTTTTATGGAATACTACGTCAACGTTATCGCTATGCTTTTAATGCATTGCTGTCTGCTAAGTAGATATCATTAAATAGCACTGTGAAATAAAGCATATCTTTTTCAATAACAACTTTTCAACAAAACCAGAGGGACACAATTGCTAATCTGATTGCTGCATACACTCTATTTATTTGCTGTTAAAGTAACAAGACTGAGGGAATCATGACATCAGATCTTTTATCAAAGATCTTGAAGTGGATGATGGCTTCTTGATTCTGTTTACTGATCACTTGGAAAGAGTTTTCAGATTACCAGTGGCTCACAAGCTCTGTGAAAGATGAATTGTAAATTAGCATTCTGTGTTCATGAGATTATTTTGACACAAAGGCTTTTTGGAAGCAACAGCTACATGAAGGTATCACAGGTTGAAATTATTTTTGAAGAAATGATGGAGTTACTTGAGGAAAACAGCTGAACAAAGTTTTGTCTGTCATAACTGATGGAGCTCTAGCCACAAGAAAACCACCAATACTGTTGTGTGCACCTTTTTTGTACAAAAGTCAAGATGGACTCAATTAGTAAATGAGTAGAAGACATTTTAGAGAAGTTACAAAAGAGTAGTAAGATGCAGCCAAAGTCAGTAACACTAAAGGTCAGAAGATCCTCTGTCATGTTTTTAGGGAGATCAGTAAACAGAAAGTTGTTAGCAAAACTGGATTTGTAAGCAGAATAATTAACCAGAAAAGACTCAAAAAAAGTTTTTTTTGAGTTATCTCCCAATTGTTTAAAAAAGTTCAGACACATTTCAAATTGTGAGGCTATCTTTTATAATTTGCCTGCTATGATGTCATATGGCATTAGGCGTGTGAAGAGCTTCCTTAGTAACACAGCATGAAGACATCCAAACTCCCTAAAATGACGGTGCCCATGAAGAACAAATGCACAAAATGGTGGCAGTTATTACATCACCAAAGAAACAGTAAAATATGAGCAAAACAAAAAAGTGACCATTACCCTGTCTTCCTCTTCTTCTTTCGGCTGCTCCTGTTAGGAGTCGCCACAGCGGATCAACTTCTTCCATATCTTTCTGTCCTCTGCATCTTGTTCTGTTACACCCATCACCTGCATGTCTTCGCTCACCACATTTATAAACCTTATCTTAGGCCTTCACTTTACCTCTTACCTGGCAGCTCAATCCTTAACATCCTTCTCCCAATATATGCGGACAACCATTACCCTGTACTAATGGAATTTCATCTGTTTTTCCCTGAAACAGTTTTGTATGCCACATTACATGGGTAAATGAAAGAAACAATAGATAACGTAATGGATCTAGTAAACATCACTTACAAAACTTCCTCTCTATTAAACTTTTCAGAGTCCTGAAGGAAGAAATATCTTCAGTATATCACTATTTGCTGATACATAGCAGTGTGTGTTAGTTTAGCAAGGGTCTTGTGTTCTGCAGAGTATGTAGAATGTGACAAGCTACAATTTTCAGACAGCTTGCATACTTAGACAGGCTGCATAGTCAGACAGTCACACCATTTTCATATTTTTTTTAAATGCAAGGAAATTTGTTTGTGTGTGTGTGTGTATCTGTGTTATCCTAGCTTAGATACATCAGCTCACTTTGTACTCAGTTTATAAAATACACACTATTGCTGGTGAGTATGATGCCATTGAAGCTCTTAATCTAAAGGTGTCACTTCATTTGTTTAATCTGTGGCAACATCATGAGAGGAACCAACTGCAAACAGATCAGCTGATCCATGTCTTCATATCAAAAAAACAATATCTGAACAAATAGTTTGAAAGTTGTAGCCATTTATACAAAGTTTTCATTAGTGCATATTTCTTTGAGTAGCAAATTGAAAACAATTATTCTTGGGTACATCTGCTTTGAAAGAGATTTGTAGAGAACAGCCAAGCAAAATGACACCTTTTATTGGCTAACTAAAAAGATTATAATATGCAGTGTTGTAGGTGTCATTATAAAAGGTGTCATTTTGCTTGGCTTTTCTCTACATTCATAATGGCTAACATGGTACAACACCCTAGTACTAAAGAGATATGTGAAATTAGAATAGACATTCCTCACTCAAAGCGAGAGCAAGTTGAGTACTCATTAGTAATGGTGGATTACACTTAAGTATATAATTAATGGTGTCTTGCCTCTATTACTAATTTTAAGGTTCTATCAAGATGTAGTAGAAAGTAACTGGATATATGACATTAAAGCCATAGAGTGATCTAGGAGAGGCATGGTGATTTTGATTTTTCCTGTTTTTTGGGGCATTCTTGTTTTTCTCTATTTGTTTATTCATTGAGTATCAACTTGATAGGCACACATACTTAACACAAAGCTGGTCCTACATTTCTCTTAGAACAGCCCAAATTTGTAAAGGCAAGGAGTCAACAGGGTGTTAATAATGCACCACCTGAATGTTAGCTTTGTTATGTCTAGTGCCTGAACTGGAAAAAAAGAAGAGACAACACTCAAGGTGTTCTTACTATTCAAACTAAATGGCGATGGATACATGTTATGCTTTCAGCCTACAAGAAGACTTTGTATGTTTACAGAATAAGCTCTATATATGCTCCTTGTATATTTACAGCCTCCAAAATGAATACATTAAAGGTGTAAGGACAGACAGTTTTCCCACCCTACAATTTTAAAGGGATATCAGCTGATTAACAAGTGTGGTATAGTATCAAGAGCTTGTGAGAAGTGCTGCTACTGCATATTGTGATTACCGACTGACAACAAATGCTGCTGGTATGCATAAAAAACTTATGCCGTAAACAGCAGAAGCTGGAAGTGGCAGGTTACTTCACAAATTGATTACAACCCATAATTATTCATCTCACAATTGCAAAACTTGACTGATATCTGTTTTCTTGGGAGGCTCCTGCTGTAACCTGAATCCAATATCTTGTTCATGAAACAATCCCAAAACATTGCTAACTGTTTGAAGATTTATCTTTCAAAGATAAACTACAGAGACATGTAGTTGAAGCAAAAAAGTTGAAAACCTTTAAAGTATCCGAATGAGATATTAGCTAAACAACCAAACCTGATGGACTGAACGGTCTCCTCTCATTTGTCAAATTTCTTATGTTTAGGTAAATTCTAACAAAGAGATTGTACTCTGTTTTTATCAAGAGATGCGTGTGATATAAAAGTTCACTGTTCATCACCAGTCTAAAATGTTGCCATCTAGAAGATGGATTCATAGAGTCAATGAACTTTCACCATATCTTGGTCTTTCCATCAGTGTGAATTAGCAAAACTAGGTATTCTTCATGCCAAGTCAAGTCTTTCTAACGGCCCAGTTGTTTTAGTTTCTAAGCCTACTGCATCTGCACCTTTTTCTTTTAAATTAACAGGACTGACTCATTTGGGTCATTTGTTGCCTAACCCTGTTCTTGCCAGTTGTTTCATATTTGATATAAAATATCTTTCAATATCACTGTCCTATTCAATTGTTAGTTGAATGACTAGAGCCCATACTACACAGAAGCTGCAAAAATATTTGTCAGCTTTTCCATTATCAAGCATAAAAACAAATGACAGAGTACCTAATACAAATATGCTGGTGCATCTGGTATTTAGCAAATTACAATCTCCAAGGTTACTTACAAATTTAGTCTTATCCTATTCTTCATTTGGATTGCACACCATAAACAATAATTTACTATAAGCCTACCTGCTTTTTACTTTTTATATGTTCATGTCTTTTCTGATTGAGCATGGAGGGCCTGGTATAATCTAATGTAATAAAATGACTATTCAGTGGAAGAAATGTGTTAAATCTTTACTCTTGTTTTATATCCACAGGTATTCCCATTGAAATTGTTATATTGTGAAAATAAATGTTTTATTGTGGTTGTTTTATTGTATTCTTCCACCTTTTGGAAATGGAAATGACCATTAAATTTTACCTTGGATTTGTTTCATATTATGATTTTAAATTATATTACAGTGTCTTAGAATGAAATGTTATCATATATTCTCTTCTTTTTGAATGAACATGATTTTTTTTTTCTTATTCCTTTTAGTGGGTAAAATAGACATATTGTTATTGTTATGTCTGCATCTGGTTGTTACTTGGAATATAATACTGTGCTGATATTAGTAAAATGTAAAATAAAGTTTGAGTGGCCCAATTTGTTAAATGAGGAGTTAACACTGTAGTATTAGAATAAAAATGTAGTAGATATTCATAATGCTTGGCAGAATATTAAAATTTGTAATGTTTGCATCAGCAGCATTGTATTACTGTCCTTTAAATAAAATTTAAAAGCATACTCTAGATTCCTGTAACAGTACCACATAAAAAGCGGAAAATTATATGTTGTATTAAAAAAATACATGAACTTTTTTCTTATAACATAAGACAAAACATGCAACTTAGCTCTGAGGATAAAGATATACCTTTCCTACCACCCTCCTCTGATAAATCTGAAATGATTTATCTATAAAACTGAATCAATTAGAAGAAAATCAGGCCAACTGACAGCATTTTGTATTTTCTATTTGATGTTGACTGATAATAATATTGGAGCTTAGATGAAAGCAACCTTTCTGCAGCTACAATAAATCACAATAAAAATTAATTTCTTCTTGCAAAGTCTCTGGCAAATAATAAAGCATACTGCTTTCTATATTTGTTGTGGATCTTAAAAGCTACTGCCATTTTTCACAGTGACCAGCCCTAACGATCTCTTAAGTATACAGATGGAAAAAAAGCAGCACTCATTGCTGGACTGTAATTTCACCTTCATTGCTGAAATAAGAATGATGAAAATAATAGGAAAACAAAATAATACAACTACAAAAAACATAAAAACAACAACAACTGCATATTAACAATGGATATCTTGCAGTTGTTCTGTAGCCACCATTCCTCGACATCTCTGACACATACAGCCAAGGCGCCTCTGAATCTGCAGTTTTGGGATTATGACGCCTGGGTTGTGCACAGCCTTGGACATCAATAGTCATGACCAGAAAAGACTAGTGCAATGAGAACACACAACATGAAGAAATGTACAAAATTACTTTTTGTAAATTTCATTCAAAAGAGAAAGTATCCAAATAAATACATGCAGTGCTGATTCTTCATTACGTAAACCTTAAAAACAAGTGTTCTTGGGAGATAAAGTCAATAAAAATATATCCAAATGATTAGGCAAAAATCAAAACATTCTCTGTGTTTTTTCTATGCACTTTCTGTCTTCAGGAATTTAGAAGTCTTTAACCTTGCAGCTCTGGTTCCTTTACAGACCCAAGTTGTAACTGCCTGTAGCTCCCAGAGTGCCTTGTCCTTCACTGCTACACTGCTGCACTGCTGCACCTTGCACTTCCCATGACGCTGCTTGCCACATCCTGATCCAACATGAGGTTCTGAGCTGTACCACCTCAACAGCCAAAATTTCCAGGATATCTTACCCATCTAATGTGTGCTGCCACATCTCTGATAGCATTCCCTTATCTATCCTGTTCACCACTAATCTGACGAGATCACTTCCGCTTCAGAGACTACACCGCACTCAATCTGACATCTTAACAAAATATTCAGCCATCTTCCTGACTCTCTCATATCTGCGATCTCTCCCTTGTTCTCGGTCTCTTATTCATACCATCTCCCACTCTGACCTACTCAGGCTCCTTTATACTTTGTGAGTGTGCAGGTGCTTTACTTAGAAAACTGGTTGAGCTGATTACATTTGCACATCAATGCACAATCAGCCAATTTCCCCAATGAAAATTCTAGAACTGCATGGCTTTCCAGAGGCAGACACCAACACCGAAAAACCCTGAGTGCACTGTTTTTATACTAAAATCCTGCACTACCACAGACACCTAACTTGCTTCACCACAAGAAGCATGTTGTCCTGCTGCAGAGTCAAATGTCTAGCATGTGCAAGCAGAGGGCCTCTAATATGTTACCTTCCTCCAAGACAAGCAGTATGAAGCCTGCCCCTCACATGCTTGTCATCGATATGGGCAGTTGGGATGTAGATTTCAAATGATCTCTTGAACCAGTTTAAAGTGCCAGTCATGCTCTGGCGTGTTTGCTAAAGGGCAAACAGATTTTGGATATACTTCTGCTCTGCCTGTCTGCTGCAACTTTTCCCTAGACTGGATACAGCTTAATCCACAGTGTCCATGCCAGCGGCTCTCTACTTTCTTCTGGTGACATTCATGGGATTATGGAACACTCAGAAAGTTGAACACCTAAACTTGACCTAAACTTTTCATCAAGACCTATTTAATTTTGACCTGATCTGGCATTGTTACACATGGCTGTTGTGGGATTTAAGTTCACTTAACGAGTTTTTGTGTGTTGGCCAAGTTGCACTGCCTCATTGCACAAGCTGGTCAGAACTGGTCAGACAGTCAACAAATTGACAACCTTTTATGAAAGTACCAAGGCTGTAAGTAAAATCTGTCTAAGCATTTTCCTCGAGGAAGGATACAACAGACACGTGACAATGGCTTCTATATACTATACACTATACAAATACATATATCAACAATGCATATATGTGTATCTGTTTGTGTGACAGACACAAATTTTACTGAATGCAAGAAATTAAGATTGTTAATATCAGTGAAACAGTAAATAACATGATTTTGATAAATATAACAAATGCTTGATTTTTCTTCAACTGCATTCTGTCATTCATAGTCCCATTTTTTAGAATAAGAACCTTGCTTAGGTGACTGGATTATTTGTTCAAACTAAAAAGTGTGGATTTAAAAGTTTCTAAGACACATAAAGCTATTCAAAGAATATAAATGATATGCTCATTGAAGTGTAGAATATGAATTAGTTTCATTCTTCTTGATCTCATACAGTAGCAGCCTTCAACACTAAAGACAGAAAGATATGTATTGTTCCTTTGAAAGCTCAGACTTTTGTTTTAGGCATTGCCTTTAGCTGATTTCAGTATTACCTTAAGGGACAACGTCAGTCTGCACGCAAAAGATTTGGAATTGCTGTGCTGTATGCCTTTATCTTTACAGTTTGGAGTAACTGCTCCATTTACACTGAGCACTGTTAATAGTGGATCGTTTTACTTTGTGAAAATATATTACTATGCATTTGTCATTGATATGTTATTTTAGTTTCTTTTTCGTTATAATTTTGTTTGAAATCTCAGATGAACCAAACCTACAACATTCCTCGAAATGTATTAGTTGTCTTGTGTTCTTGCTACTTACTTTTTTTAAAAAATTCAGTTCTGTTCTTTGAAATTTCACATTAAACACAGATTGTGTTTGGCAGGCATTGTGATGTGGTGGTTAGGACTTTACACTGTAAAAGTACCAGTTCAGTCACTGCCTCTGACAGACTTTGTAATGCAAAATGAATGGCTAAATCAATATACAGTACAAGCACAAAAACATTTTATAGAGTCCTTAAAATTCACACTAGGCTACTCATTTTTTTTAAACCATTGCTTTCTGAATGGTGTATTGTCTTTCACGAGAGCCTCTTTGAGTCAAAATATAACTTATAATGTGAACAAATGACAGTCTAAACACCAAAGGGTTTTATTAAAGCTTACTATACAACATTCAGAGTCCATGGATCTTTTTCTGGTGCCCAAAATGGAGTATTATCTGGTATACTGGTTTTTCCTTTTCCATTGTCTGTGTAAATCTTTTGAATTTAATCAAATTTCCTATTGACCCGGACATTGGTTCTTTTTGGGAGAGACATGGAGCAGAACTGTGCCGATAACTTAAGCTCCTTTATGGATACTGTACAGAATTAATTTATGGTGCTTACAGTACACACAATAATTTAAATGAATAATATATGTCACTTTTTGTGTACACTGCACCACTAGTGTCAGCATGATTCTAAAATGAATCAACTTGTCCTTTTTAAAGACTTTTTCTGATTCTACTAAATAGTCACAATATTTATTTTTGTTCTGTAACGTTACTTGCATTGTAAACCATTTCACAGAAATGCAAAACTCAAAATGTAACATATTGATTGATGAAACGCTTGACATCTTTAGTAATTTTCCTTATGAAAAATGACTGCTTCTGCTGTCCTTGCACAGACAAAATTTTGTTAAGGTGTAAGTTTATCTCATATTTTATATGCCAACTGAAAATGTTATTTGCTTTAATTTTAATTCCTGTACAAGAATGTTGTCATCCATCCCAAATTGCATGGAAGTGGTTGCAATGGTTGCACAGGGGATACCACTGGATTTAACCTCAGCAGTACAAGCAAGTCCTACAAACTAAGTTATGGAAGGACCCTGAATGCGAAAGTAGTTGCAGGGTGTATGAATATTATAAAAACTTTAAAACTGTGCCAGGGCTGTTTTTTAATCCCAGTCCCATTGATACTCCCATCCTCTACATTATTTTCTCATGAACTAATGCCAATTCTCCCAAATAAACAAAAAACTTAATTTAAATTTATTAACAAGTGATTTTTGTTTCATTCGAAACAAATCTTTTATATTTCACAATAGTGTCAACAAACAAATCAGAAAGCTGTGACAAAGCCTTTACTAGCTACGGCATCACAGGGACAAACATCTTTCACACAAGTTCACACAATTTGTTAATTTTTCTTGCACATTGCTAACAGGCAGCAGATCTTGCATCACCATGAAAAACAAATTAAACATAGCTCAAATAGTTTGACTTCTTTCCATCTATTTAACTAAGTGTTTAGGCATAGAATTATAATATTCTTCAGGGATTTGCAATCTTTACTAATCTTTACCTTTCTGTGCTTTCTTTTCTGGTTACTACCTGACCAAAGCACTGTGTAGACACTTGTGATCAAGCTGTCCGTGAGACGAACTGCATCGAATCCTCTCAGACGATGCCTGGAATGAATGAGGAATGACTTAAAAACATTTATCTTATGTAGAATGTCAGTGTGGGCTGGGTGGACTTTTGGCCTTGGAACTCCAGCAGATTTTGTTTTTTTTTCTCCACAATGCCACCCCAAGTGGTAAGTGGGTGCTGTTGATAACCATCTCTCCTTTGTCACCTGTAGTTTCCAGGCTTGCTCACCAGGGAACTACTGACCAACTTCCACCACCACTCTGAAGCCCTGCCCTATCCGAGACGATGATATTTAACCAACAATTCCATCGGAAGTGGATGTTAAGTTTGGACCCAGTGATCAAAAGCTCACTGACAAATCTGATCTTGTTTTTTTTTTTTTCTTTTTTCATTTAGCACCCTCACATACTGTTTTATTTTCAACTTTTGCCGTTCCTCCTATTAAACAGGATTACCGACTGGTTCCACAACCCTACTTTTGCAAAAGAGTCCTTCTGTCATTTATTCTAAGAGAAAAATAATTCAATATGGAAAGATTTGTCACTTGAAGCAATGTGACTGTAAATCAAAAGAATTAGAAAAGTCATCTGGTGAATGTTAACTTCATTAACCTTTGGTCAGCCACCCAAGGTTTCATCATAACTTCATGAAAGAATGATGGATATATACTCAAATAGACAAGTATGAGAGGCATTGTATAGTACAGATCGAAAGGGATGAAAAACACTCTTAGATAGATAGATAGATAGATAGATAGATAGATAGATAGATAGATAG
>JANRMT010062833.1:851547-888208 GCA_026402145.1 Polypterus bichir lapradei | reverse complement strand
TAGATAGATAGATAGATAGATAGATAGATAGATAGATAGATAGATAGATAGATAGATAGATAGATAGATAGATAGATAGATAGTGTAACACATGTGTGCCTTGTGGATAGCTTAAAGGCTCTGATGGTGGTAATTCCTTGCTGATCCAGAGAGTGATGCTGTATGCTAATGCCTCTTGTCTTCCTCCCTCTGCTGAATGCATGACTGATAACCTCATCACCTCTGGCATCACTTCCAGTGATCATCCACTGGGACCCGCCTCTTCCTGCCTAGCCTGTATTCAACTGTAAGTACTGTCATCCCCGACAATCTAATCTCAGATTGGGTCTACACAGACATTCTTTTTTGTTGAAAAGCATAATATACAGGGTAGCGGTGTCACCCCAAACCCTTATGTTGTCTTTGTCCTCTTTTGCAATAGATAGATAAACCCACATTCTTCAGCATATTGTTCTCTGCCGGCTGGAAAATGACAATACCCATACAGCAACTGCTAAAATATACAAACTTTATCAAAACAGTGATTGGGCTGGGAATTATACCCAAGTGCCTGGTCTTTTAAGGTAACAGCAGTAAACATTCCATTTATGCTATATCTTAAAAACAGTAGAAGTCCACTTGAAAGATGTATTTTTTTTACAGAAAATGATTCCAACATATGTTAAAATGAGGTAATTATTTTGAAATTCTGAATGTATTTCACAATTATTTACATACTATAATTTAATATGGAATAATATTTTGGAAAATATTTAGCAAATAAATAGCCAAATAAATTTAATGTAAAAATGTGACAATAAATAAATAATAAAATGATACGCAAGCATAAATAATTAAATGTGTCCATCAATCAGCCCTTTGTTGCTAGATGAAAATGACAGTTTTCATCTCATCGAATGTTGCATGTGTGGAGTTATTTAAATAAATAAATTAAGAAACAAAAAACATATAAATAAGCAATACAATCCATATATTTTTTAAACATTTAATTATTAATGCTCATATATCATTTTATTATTTACTTATTGTCATAATTAACAATACATTTTTTGCCAATTTATTTATTTAAGTTTAAAATGTTGTATCATTTTCTAACCCACTTAATCCAGACTAGGTCATGGACATTGCTGGAGCCTATCCCAGCTCACACCGGGTGCAAGGCAGAAAGAAACCCTGGACAGGACACCAGTCTATCACAGGGCTCTAGTTTAAAATATTATTCTATATATTCAAGATATAAAACATTGCATTTTTGTTATGTCTAGAAATTAATTTGTCATCACAACCTGTTATCTTAATTTTCATTTTAAACTTTAGTTAAGCCCAAACTACTAATGTCATTTCTTATATGTCATACATTGACATTGGTGTTTTGTTACAATTCTTTGTTTGCACACATTTAAAAAAATAATTTCTAAAAATCTTTAAATAGTTCTACAGTTAAAAATAATCTATAAAATGACTAGGACGCAAATTTGCAAAATTTGGCAAAATAAGTACAATGTATCTAATCTGAAAACAGCTTGTAAACCTGACACTTCCCAAAATGTCAAGAAAAAGACTTAAATAATGATTCTGAGTTCACTCTTAAGAGCACATTCTCCTGAACACCACCATACTTATGTTCGGTGAGTCATTTTTTTAACAGAAGCAGATGATGGAACTTGACTACATCCTTAGATTCATGACAGCTCACACCTCTTAAACACATGGTGGAAATAATAGTTATCAATCAGTGCTTAAGAAACATACTGTATAATGAGTGATGAGCAACTGAATTCTGACATGCTGATGATTTCTCTTTTGCTCTAGCGACCCAGACCCGAAAGAATTCAATAAATGTAAAGCCTGAAGGAAATGTGTCAGAAAGAAAGAATGAGCAGGTTTTAAAAAATTCAGATTTGAAAATAATGTATACTGAATCTTGCCAAAAAATATTACAAATGACAGAATTTGTCAGACACATATTTTTATCAGATGAAGTGTTGATTACAATTCAGTGTTGTGTTAAAATGTACTGGAGCAGACAACCAACAAAAATCTACTTCTTAATGTGTGCGCAGTTAGGTAAACAATTAAGCATTAATTTACCAAAATAAAAGAATGAGTGTCTCTGTGTCGATCCAGTTGCTTTGTCTCTGTCATTCCAAAAGATGGCACATCACAAACGTTTTTAGTAATACAATGCATTGCATTTGTCATTCTAACAGATGGTTTCAAATTCCATACCAATATAATAGAGACATACAGTATGCATTGCATGGTGTACTGCAAATGTTAACGTTGTGGTTTACATTGATTACTTAGACTTCAACTCGTCTTAGAGAGGTAACGCAGCTAGTGCAAAATAGTGGAATAGTTCACCAACAAGAGTTGGATTAGATGTGCTTTTTAAGCATACCCAGCAACAGATGTTTCATCTTGGCCAATAGTGTATATGGGGGTATGTAACACCCCACTGATCTCTAGGCCTGTGCTGTTGGCGACCATATGCTCCATATAGTGGCACTCTTGATACATTTGTTTAGGAGGTGGTGCTCAAAAAAGAACAGCTTGAAACTGTCACCTTGATGGTTCGCATAAATACTAAGAAAACCATGCCAAGAATGGGGATACCAAAACCATCGTATGTGTGGGTCCTGCAAGGTGGTATTTTCTAGTGATTGCCTAGTGGTTAAGCAAAACAGAAATCTCTTTTGGGCTCAGACAAAAGGATGCAGCATGATTTTATTGTGAAAACTCATCACCTAAAAAGCAAATTATTGGTATAAAGTTACATGGCAGTTATGTGATGGTCTGAGTGAAAAAGAATGGGCAGGGTCTTGGCAATGGTAACTACTGTAGCTTTTTGGACATGGTATATGGCGAAGAAGCCAGAAATTGTCCACAAGTTTAAAATTTACCAACTAGTTATAGTCAAACTCACCTTATCACACAACATAAGTTGTAGAACAAGAACTCTCAATCAGGTGCGGCCTTACTTTTGCTCAGCAGTTACATAGCATAAGAGTTTTGGATAGGTGTGGGGATAGGAATAAATTACTGGATGAGAGATGAGAAAAAGAAATGTGATACATCAGGAGCTTGTTAAAGTTAAGAGACTGTTAAAGAAAAGAAGAAAAAGACACAGGTGATGATCTAGATGACAAGGATGCTACTAAGACATCTGAACTAAAATATTAGTAACAACTGCTATTAGGAACACCACTGCTCCCTGCATTCACCACTCCACAGAAGAATCCTGCTACACTTGTCCTGTGATACCAACCTGCCCCTGTGACACCAATCTCACTCTGGTCCTTGTACAACCCATGGGACTGCCCTGGTGGCAATTATGCATGAAACAGTAACATATGCTGACTCTGTAGTACCTGGGAGAATTTACTTCTCATTTAGGGAATGATGAAGATAAATACAAGGGCTAAATTGGGGAAAGCAGTCTATCATATTTGAATGTCAATGGTGAATTATTGTATTTCTGTGTATTTACCACTGAAAAAGCAATCTAAAATTAAGGGTCCTCATGAGTGAAATTGGCATTACTGCACTTTGGCCCAAAGGTCCATGATCAGCTTTGAATGTGCATCAATTAATATGTGACTGGTACATTGGACACTTAAAGGGATACTCTGCCTAAAAATGATATTTCTTTATCTAATGCTTACTCCTTGTACTTTGTAGTGATGGTGGAAAACAAATTTGTAATTGCATATTTTCATGCAGGTTGGAAGGTTTATGCTGTAATACAAACCAACAGGGACTGACACTGTACAATTACTAATTATGTGAAAAATGTCTAAGAAACAAGAAAACACAAAAATCTCACGTTACTTGTGCTGCTTAATCCAGGTATGTCAGGTATATAGTTGTATGCTGAAAATGTGCAAAATGCATGCTTTTTTTGCTACAATATATTTAAATATAACCTTCAGAGAAAAAAAACTGCAAACTAAAGCTTCATGGGATTGTTTTTTTAATTGAAGACAGGACTTTTGACGAACAACTGAGGGGAGAGGCAGGCTTCTCTCCTGTCTGCATGAAAACATGACATTAAACATTTTTCTTTGCCATCACTATAAACTAAATTGGGTAAGTAAAATATTAAAAAAAAAAAAACTTTTGGGAGGAGTATTTCTTTAAGGAATAAGTGCCAGCCATAGTCCTTCATATTTCTTGTTAAACTAGCCATGATAACTGTCAAAGACACATAATAGAATAATTAAAATATTTTTACAATCTCCCTTATGTGTACCTTCTTTGCTTTTTCTCTGTATTTGTGTGTCTTTTAATTGGCACTCCCTCACTTGAGCGCATTCTCTTAAATTGTGAATTTCCCCCTGGGATTAATAAAGTATCTATCTATCATTCTATCTATCTATCTAAAGTCTGCTTCTTGGACTCTGTCGTTATTTTCAAGGCACCTTTCCTGTCTGATTTTATACTTGCTGTCTTTGAAGGTATCTCTCTTAGCATGCCTCATATGCCTTTACTTTTCCTTATGCATCTCATACTTTCACTTGCTCTTTGATCATGTCACCAAAGCCAAACTGACCAATCAGATTGCTCAGATAGACTGGGCACACAGACCTTAGTGTTTTATTATATTGTAGATAGATGTACAGAGTACATGGGCATTCTTACATGTTTGTCTCCCAGATTAATAACAGTAGTACAAAACAAACAAAGGAAGGTGAAATATTGACTTGAGTACAGTATTATACATTTAAAAATAATATCAATAATAATAAATTGAAATTATATATAGTATACAGTATCAAGACTGTCATCTCTAGATACTTTACTTGGCTATAATTTATATTAAAGAAATAAACAATAAAATAAGCATATGTTACCTTAAGTTACCTTAAGTTGAAGTTTTTAAGTTACTGTTTAAACTACACCCAATATACATACCTATGGTATGGCCATGAGTTTTGTCAGGTAACTAAACAGTCCTGGTAAATATATTTAGTCAGTATGGTAAAATTTACTCTTTATTCCACTAGCCTGTGGATTTTGAAACTTCACAGAAAACACTTGTAAAAAGGAGGTATGTATTTATCATTTATTTGGTATTTTGTAATACATAATCCATCCATCCATTATCCAACCTGCTATATCCTAACTACAGGGTCACGGGGGTCTGCTGGAGCCAATCCCAGCCAACACAGGGCGCAAGGCAGGAAACAAACTCTGTGCAGGGCGCCAGCCCACCAAAGATAATACATAATACATGCATGAAATCATTATTAAGGATCCCATCAAATGAGCAACACAATATTATAATTATTTATTTATTTTTATTTTTCGATTTTGTTATACCATATAACAGGGGTTCTTACAGGTTTTTTTTCTTCTTGTGACCCATTTTTTCCTTTTGCATGTCTGTGCAACAAAAACTCCCTGAAGAACAGCGGCCAATCATTGTGGGGACTTCCTGAAAGAACTGCTGCCAGTCTTTGTCTGGGGTGTGTGGGCAACCCTTTCTCATTCACTTCAGTTGTAATTCAGTACTAAGTGTGACCCAAATTATAGATTCCAATAGTTTAAGAAACACTGCCATATAAGAGAGCATTATTTGTTTCATATAAAGTGTTACACGTTTATTCTAAAGGGTGCTGATGGCAGGAGTAATGCATATTATAAACTCACTTTTAGTTTGACATATTTTAATTTAAAACATTTTACAGTCTGTTATAATTATTTACATTGTAACAGAATCCTAATTGCTGAAGCATTGTCTGTTGCAGTACAAATCAAATTATACTTGTCTGAATATTTTTTTTTGGATAGATATAACTTATAAAACATTCTGTAGTAGTAGGGTGATGTACTGTGTTAGCCATTATGGATGCAATGAGAAGTGAAGCAAAATTACACCTTTAATTGGCTAACTAAAAAGATTACAATATGCAAGCTTTCGAGGCAACTCAGACCCCTTCTTCTGACAAGCTGTGTTTATATAGACACAAGTAAATGAACATCATTTGAAAACCTATAAGTGGGTCATCTCCAGTGTCAAAAATGAACACACATTTCTCAAGCCTAAGATTCATTAAGTGAGAAGGATAACAATGAATAGTTAAGATTGTTTGATGAAATAACTCCAACAAAGTCTTTTGAAGTTTTTGATAAGTTTTCCTTGCAACGTGGATCTGTAATCAAATCAACTGGGTCAGTCATATAAATTGTAAATGCCAGGGGTCACTGTTGCCCCTTAAACCCAACAGACAGATGCAAAGGACACAGGATAAAAGCACTAAGAAATATTTTAATGTTTCTTCTTGGAAAACAGTGTCTCCCAAGCACCCCAGCCATAATGAACAGGCTATTAAATGAGCACAATACTCTCAAATAATAATAATTCTCTCCACCACAACTCCCAGCAAGCTCTGTCACACCCTTCCTGACTCCGGCTTGCTTGATGGGTCTGCAGTAGTACTTTTTACAGTCCTTGACCCGAAAGTGCTTCTGCCCACGTGAGTTGCTAGCATTTTCAGGTCAGATGGAGAACTGGTCTTTTCTTCAGCTCTGAAGTACTTTGGAGCTTCAGTCCTCATGAACTGGGTGTACTTCTGTGCTATAGATGAGGCACGACTCCTCCTGTCCCTTTACAGCTTCCCCTGGTGGCACCCACAGCACCGAGCAACCGGAACTCCATGTCCCAGGATGCCCTGTTGGAATCCGGAGCACAGTTACATTCCAAGAAAGCTTGCATCTAGCGTTCTGGGGTAGGGAGTGTCCAAAAGTATCTGCCTTCCCCCATTCTTCAATCCTTTATACTGTGTATACATACATATATATATATATATATATATATATATATATATATATATATATGTACACTAAGGTATATATGTGTGTGTATATACCTTTAAAAATAAAAAGTAATATGAATTAATAAAAATACAATTAATAAAAAAAATAAAGCATTATTTGTTATATAATTTGTATGTCTGCTTTATTCTGATCTATGCTTTAGTCCTATAGGTAACACTTTATAAGTTAGTTCTTGATCTTTTCACAGTAACCAATCTAGAATTTAAACTATTCATGCCTTGTAAATGACTGAAAAGGTTTATTAATAAAACTTAAATGAAGTTGTAACAATGAATAATTAAAACATAAGGATAAGGACTGAAGAGAACTAAAGGGTTAACTAAATGTGGCTTAACGCTTGAGCACATGAGGTCTGCCTCATCTTAGAGGAGTCACCAACATAATTACTAAGGTTAAAATAAAGCAAATGAGTACTTTTCCTTTCTGAAAGCATTTCACCACATAATAGACAGTATTGCATACTATGTCGAGTGTTTTAATGTACATTTAAGTATACCACCCTGTAAACTATTGAGAAAGACCAAACACCCCAATTATGAGGTGGTAAAAAGATTAATGGGAAAACCCGCAGGACACCCCTATTAACAAAGTGATGTTTAGAATAATGGAAGAATCGACATGTATACAAAGTTACTGGTGGCTGTAGTTGATTGGCTAAGATGACAGAATTCTGCATATTAAGAGTCAGATGACATGCTGTATTAGATAAGGTAATGGTAATAGAAAATCAGAAAAGGGCACAAATTATTTAATTAATGGCATATCTATGTGCAAATAAAGAATTGTTCTGCATTCTCATGTGGTCTCCATGAATGACTTCTTTGAAAACAGAGGAAAGTTTTTTTCCACAAAAAAGAATATCAGAGAAGCCACAAAAACAGACACTGTATCAGAAAAAATAAACAATATGTTTCTCCCTACTTTATAAGTGAAAAATAAATCTTTTACTTTCATGTGAAAGTAACACTTCCTTATTTGTAAAGAAAAAGCACCTAAAAGTAAATTCTAAGCCTGGTTGCAGTTTCTTCTATTAGTACGTAGTACATAGCTGGCCTCCTACATCTTCTTGAGATTCCTTATGCTTTCCATTCTTAACATAAATTGACTTTCTGGAGTCCAGCTCTACACAGCTTGACTGCTGCTCACGGTGGTGGGGTTCTCCTTAGGCTATTGTGATCATTCAATGTAAATATTAGCCTTTGCCTAACATTCTGCCCTGTCCTTTCGTTTTCTGCAAGTATGCCACCACATTATATACAGTACTGTATACTATTTAGAGTGATTTAATGTACATTTAAGTCATCTGATCTAAAAAAATATTTTCTAAATAGTAGCAACAGAATACTGTAGATATATAATTTTCTTAAATATTAACAGTAATTGTAAGTACTGTAAAATAATGTTTTGATTACTACCTGGTAACGTTAATATAAATGCTTTCCTTAAATTAATATAATATAAAATTTTAAAGTAACCAAGGTAAAATGCATGTTGAGAACAAAGAATGAAAAAGTAGATACACAAGTTTAGGTAAAATAAGAGCTGAAAACGAAATATGGTGTATTATGTGCAATGATGAGATTACATTCATATTCAAATGGGAGAGCTTAGTAACAATTTTGCTAATGAAAAAAATCACAATTAGGGCAGCTTCAAAAGGCAGATGACAGTACGGAAAAGTCAAAGGTGGTTAATGAGAAAGTTATAGCTGAAATTCAAAACAGGAAAATCAAGAAGTCACTGAAAAGCAGGCAGTAGCAAAATGTTTCATATTACACCAACCAGTCATATTTCATTAGGGAACATGCCAGTATAGAAAATTAAGTACTAAAAGGTCTAAGGATTCCTAAACTAAATAAATTTACTGGGCTCAATGGAATTCTTCTCTGAGTACTTAGGGAAATAAATGACACTATTTAGGTTCCTTGCTTTGGTTTTCAATAAATCATTTGCAGATTAAAAACATAATTCCATTTTTAAATAGGAATGAAAATGATACAGGTCATTTTACATCAGTCAAGAAGGGGAAAAAATAACAAAGCATACTTATTAGTGTTATTAGAAAAGATTTGATTAAAGTAGTAATATTCGTCTCAATATTAAAAATTATGAAAAATGCCTTTTTAACTAATATTCATACAGATGTTCAAAGTAAAAATAATATTCTTAAACCCACTTAATCCAGTCCTATTAAAAATGTGATTTTTATATTTCCATCCCTCCGTCTCCTGAAATGGCTTTTTCCAATACAGGATTATGATGAGGAGATGCAGCCCCTCTCAGCAATACCAGGTGGAAAGAAAGAAATAACCATGCAGAGGACATCAGCTGGTCTCAGTGTACACTCCTTCATACACCGAGAGGTCCATTTTAAAAACAGTGCAACCCGATTTCAGGGTCTCATAGATACACACATGTTCACCAGGCATCAATAAACCAAACATGAGCATGTTGTACTGAGAAAACCAAGAGAAGGATGAGAATGGAATGAGGGTCTCTACATAGACTATGGGAACTGAGCACAAGTCTCTGCTGTAGTGAAACAACACCACAAGCCACTCCACCACTAGGCCATCTTGCTTAAAGAACACAAGTTTGTCTCCAGGTACACGGTACAGAATGTGCAACTCATAATGAAGCAGCTCTGGGCAAAGTAATTACAATTTATAAGGATGGAATGCCCACAGTAAGTGAGAAAATGAGAATATTAGAAAACTAGAAGACATTTTAATGCTGTAAAAACAAATCATTACCATTCATAGTGAAGAAAATAAAAAGTAAATAAAGAATAATAAAATTTAAAGGATGGAATGATGTATGAGGATAGTAAAGGGCTTTTTATGGAGACACAAGGCACAGCACAAATCCTGAGAGCAGATCTCTAGACAGTAAAATTTGCTTATGCCATGTCTCAGATTACTTTTTTCTGAAAATGATTATCTAGTTATTGTCGTGCCAGGGTGACCAGTTGTGCAAGATTGGATTCTTTCAAACACATTTTGTTGCATTTGTTTTGCTTTTACAGTTTAATAATACCGAGTTCTGACTAGGCATTTCTTGACTTTGCCTTTTGTTTTGTAATTAGGGTTTAGGGAATGACATTCTTTCTTGAAATTATAAAAGAGCATTTCATAATTTTTCACAACTTCGATTTCTGTCTGATAAATTCATTTCTAATGCAAGGTTTAGTCTCTCATTTTTCAACTCCAGTCTGTTGATTTGCTATATTTTATCTCTTGATTGTTTTCTTCAAATACACTGCAGCATATCTTTACGAGCAGTACATCTTGGAATTTTTGACCACTATCTTCCCCTTTGAATTTTGCTTTGCATTTGAATTACTATGCATTTTTGTGCTTAATTTTTTTATTTCTTTGTATGAGAATGTCAACTTTTGTTTAACCATGTACTTCCTTTGTATTATTAAATGTTTTTTAGTTTTTGTCACTGGTTTTGTTTGTTTGATTATTTCTACTTTTTGTTTTTCCCTACTCAAATAATATATCCAGATCAATAAATTTCAAGTATACCAAGAGCTTCTTTCTCCCCTTTTCTGGTTGAGAGGGCCAATTTTTATCACTGCTGTCCACAGTTCACGGTTTATTGCTAAATGCAGGTCTGTCTAACAGCTATGTTCCCCAATGCAATCGATCCATCTCTTCGTTGGTTTTCATCTTGCTCTTCGTCCTTTCCCTTTTCTACTGTGCTGCCTATTTTACTAAACTTCCTTCCTCCATTCTTTGCACACCACATACCATCATTGCCTTGATTCTTGAATTTTTTCTTTAATATTCTGTACTTTTACCTTGTGTCTGATTTCTTTATTATCCATTCTATCTGTAAGGTTACCAACCCTGTCATCTTCATGCAGTACCCTTAATGTAATTTTTAATAATGATCAGTATCATAGGGGTCTGTACTAAGCCTGGGTGTAAACTGACTTTGCCTGTGAAAGCATCAGTTGTCCTGAAACAACAAACTTTTGTATTTTGGCTCTCTATAAAATGGCACTACCATTGTGATCAATTCCTCTGGTACTTTGTACCATCTTCAGAACTGAAACAACCAAATCACTTGATATATTACATACCATCTTTAAATCCACATATGCCAACCTGATATCCTGTTGGAACACTCTCAGCAGTACATAACACACATTGATAGTTTATTTAGGCTTAGCACTTAGTGGTGTTTTGTTGGATGACCCCTTATATTGATAGTGATGCTAGCATACCTTATTTTGAAGGCAAACTGCATATTTCAACTGCAACACAGATGGACCATTTCACAGCTATGCTAAAGTTTATGTTTGTCACAACTAACCCCTATTAAAATAATAAAAAAAAGTTCCAGGAATATATTATGTCCTCTATGAAAGACAATAGAGTATATTTAGAATACACTTAAGGGATATTGTTTTATTATGCAAGTACTAAAGTGAACCTCATAACCTCACAAACCTAAAATGCATAAAAAGAAACTTGTATTGATAACATATCACAGCAATATACAATACTAGATTGATTTTCCCTGTTCTCTATTTAAAACATTTGTAGTCAGTCCTGTCCTGATTAATTACTAGATGTGTTACTCCCTGATCACTGATGTGCATCTTAACAAATGGCCCTTGTTGGGACCTTACACTGCCTCACAACCTTCTGAACCATTTGTTCTCTCTGGGCACTGCTTTGTAACAAATTGCACAGTCACATTACAGGTCAAAAACTGCTGATGAGAAATTTTGATGTTATCTATTTTATAACACTGTTGATAACTTCTTCAAATTATAGGTCAGTATTACACTTGCTCTAACCCTCATAGTTTAATGAAACTGCCAACAATAAACACAAACATGTCACCCACAATTGAAAATTAAGACTTCTTAATGCATTTGAGTTTAATTCTCTAAATTATTCTGTACAAGTTCAGTAACTCATACATCACATTCAGAATGAAGCAGAAATGAAAATAAAGAATTTGGATAAACCAAAAACTGCACAATTAAAATAAATTCTTCATGAAACATAGTCACTTAATACTTGAACATACCATGCTGTACATTATATGTTCAGGTACCTCTGAATTCTTTGACTGTTGGCTTTATTTTTTTTTTTTAATTATGTACCTTATAAAATCATAATATTTTGGAGAGGGCAATAAAGTGGTACATCAACTAGTTCAGTCTGTGTGAAATTTGTATGGTTTTATAGTGTTTTATACCATATTCCAGATTTTTGATAGGTTTATAATTAACTTTAAAATGAAACAGTACAAATGAGTGTGGATTTGTGGGCATGTTGGTCTTTAATGGACTGAGAGAATGGTTGCAGCATTTCTCAAGTCTGTCTTGGAATAAATAACTCCTAAAAGTCGGCAACTGACAAACAGAAAGATGTGCCCTTTTGTATTTGAAACTCAGCTGAATGGACAAATGGATCTTCATTTTTCCAACTACTGTTTCTATTATTCAACACTTTTAATAAAAAGTTATAATGCAATAGTTTTTTAAAAATGCAATGCTGTCAAAATTGAAAAGTTGTACAAAATGACATACACAAGCATGAAAAAACTCTTTCTCTGTCCAGTGCAAAAGAAATAACGAAAGGGAGGTTATCACTACCAGAAAAATACAATGTCAATATCATTATTATTAATGCCATGATGCCTATTGAAATCACTTGAATGTATGGAAAATATGAAATTAGTACATTCATGTATTAACATAAATAGATATGAAAACATACAGGCATTAACCTTAGTGCAACTATTAATACAAGTTAGGCATACCAAGCAACAGAGGCGTGACCACGGGGGGGCTGGGGTGGGCACTGCCCCCCCAGAGACAAGCCGTGCCCACCCTGTGAAATGCTCTGTCTGTCCAATGAAAACTCTGGAGAAGATAACATTTGATTTTCAAAACTGAGTTGCTTTCCAATGAGACAGGCACCGTGCTGCTCACAGTTCACTTCGCCGCACATTTTGCAGCACATTTTGAAACTGTTGACTGCATTCTTTAATTAAAACAACATATACGTTCCAGTCTTCTTTTATTTTCTGGTTGGTAACACCAAAGGCTATGCATAGGTGGCTTATTAAAAAGCAGACATCTTCAACCTCTGTCCCTCCGCAAGCTGCTGGCTCCACGGTTGAGCCCAGCACCTCTGCTACCAACATGGAGCACAGCGCACCCACGTCAGGAACTGACACTCCAAAAGATGTAGATAAGCCTACACAATCCTTCAGCTCTGCGCCCGTGTCGGGTACTCCAAACCTCTGCCTTCAACAAAATATACAGTCCAGTCTGCCTGACTTAAATATGGATAGCCCATCCCAGTCCATTTTAATGAATTATCCCAAGCGCGCATTCGGAAAGACACTCAGATGTTTTAGTGAAAGCTGGTATCAGTATCGACCATGGCTTGAATATTCTGTTTTCCGTGATGCCAGCTTTTGCTTTGCCTGCCGCAAATTTAGTGTTTCCAGTTCCGACCGCGAGGACATATTCACCAAACACGGTTACACTAATTGGAAAAAAGCTCTAGAAAAAGACGGTGGTGGCATCCACAAACACGCATCTAGTATCCTGCACGTCAGAGCCATGTCTGCATGTGTGGCTGAGTTAGTTTATTATGTTTTATATTTTTGTGAACATTCTCAAAACTATTTTTTTATATACTGAAATTCTTCTGTTTTATATATTGTGAATTTTGTTTAATGTGAATGCAATCATTGTATCTTTTGTATATAGTTCCTGTTTGCCTGTTGTAGCGGGGGGGGGGGGGCTTTATTTAATGTAACACCCATAGGACGCACATGCAGTGTACAGCAGACTCCTGGCAAAAGTTTGATGACGCTTTTGCAGGTAAGGCACTTCTCAATACTCTCCGTCTCTCGTGTAAGCTGACAAGTTTTGAATTAGTGTTTTCTGTCTGAAACTGCAAGGAAACATCACGTGATATGGTTATTAATGTATTTTGAGGTTCTGTCGTCACTTTTGGTCGGAGATCCAGCCTCATTAGCATATTGTTTGGCTTTGTATAGGAGACTGAGAAAGCGCCTGACGCTGCATGTGCTGACTGTCCCCCTTACTGCTTGTTTTGTAGAATAAATGGCACAATCACGTAGGTGGGGAGTAGGGACTTTTCCTTAAGTTCTTTGATTACACAATCAAAAAAGATGGCAAACATGCAGAAATTGTAAAATACATCCCAGACAATGCAAAATACACATCCAATGTAATTCAAAATGAAATAATTGAGAATCTTGCCAAAATGGTGGTAAAAGATATCAGGACTTAATATGAAAAAGGTGACTCTCCTGGACTTTGCATTAAAAGTGATGGTACCAGGGATCACTGTAACATTGAGAATTTGTCTGTAGTGATTAGATTCGTCCGGAACTCCATCCCTGAAGAACACCTGATTGGCTTAATTGAACTGAATCAGCTTCATGCTGAATATATTTGTAACCAAATTCTGTCACATCTCTCTGAGCTAGGTTACAGCCCAGACAATTTAGTGTGTCACTGTTTTGATGGTGCTTCTGTCATGTCTGGGGCAAGGCGTGGTGTCCAGGCTTTGTTACAAAACAAAGTTGGTAAGTACATTCCATATGTACACTGCTACAACCACCAGCTCCATTTAGCAGTGATACATGCAATGGAATCAGAACCTCTAAGAAGTTCTTTGACTGGTCAAATTCATTGAACACATTTTGTCACAGACATTATATTTCACACACATACAATACACCCATACTGAAAAGACTTTTAGAAATACGATGGACCAGTCATTATGATGTCACAAAGTGCATTGTCAACAATGAGGAAGCTATAAGAGGGCTTCTCTCAGAGGTAGCAGAAGCTGACACTGCCCCTTTTGACATTTGCATAGAGGCACGTGGTCTTTTGACCCAATTTAAAAAAGCAGAATTTCTTCAATACAGGAAAATTCCTCCTTCATGTGCTTGGTGTGCTGAAACCAGCCAATGCAATTGAGCATTTCTCTCAGTGTGAAAGTAGGCCTACCAATTCGCTAAAAAGGAAACGGAAAGTTAATTCACAGCTTGATGATAGTATTGTCGTGTCTACGCTTGGGCATGGTGACTCTAATGAACAAATTGCTCCTAATCAGACTTTTAAAAGGGCTATGTTCAGCATTCTTGATAGAGCTATTGTAGAAATGGAGACAAGATTCTCTTAGAGAAATGTTGAATTATTGAGGGCCACATCGCTTCTCCTGCCAAAATCAGAATTATTTCTTGATCATTCTCTCCTGAAACCACTTCAGGCACTTGCAGGCACAGAGCAAAACAGCATGAGCTTGCAAAATGAAATTGCTGTGGCAAAAGCAATGTTGATCAATAAACTGCCAGGTGATGCTAATCTCTCTGAAGCATGCAAATGCATTCAGCAATACAAAGAGGCCTTCCTTATGTTGCATTCGCTATATGTCATAGCACTCATCATTGGTGTGTCTTCAGCTGCATGCGAAAGTTCTTTCTCTACTTTGAACCGCATTCTCACTTCACTCTGCCGAACAATGCTGCATTCAAGGAAGAGAAATTTAGTCATTCTGGCACATGAGAAAAACATCACAGAAAATCTAGACATGAAAGAATTATTTCAGAATTTGCCAAGAGTAACTGCAGACCGGTCCTGTAGATAATATCCAGGTTAAACACTGGAAACTGATATCCTATAGCCTTCCTAATGACTACAATAAGCCACGTTTCTGTTCTTGCTCTCATATGTTGTATACATTTGACTTTATTGATATTTACCTTGTAGATGTAGTTCTACATTTGTTTACAAAAAATAATAATACAAGTTCCATTGCCTCTGTTAATTTTATTGAACAATAGGTTATGATTTATGCCACAATTTTTGCTTTTATATGTTATGTAAAACTATGTTGTTATTATTATTTGACCCCGCTACAAAAATGGGGATGGATGGATGGATATTTTTTGCCCCCCCAGACAAGTCAAATGCCTACCCACACATGATGTTCTGATCACACCTCTGCCAAGCAAATAGTTAAATAAAGGAACATGCCATATTTCTTTTTTAATTAAAGCTTAGCTGTAACCACCAATCTATACTAATAAAAGGCAAAGCCCTCACTCACTCACTGACTGACTGACTGACTGACTCATCACTAATTCTCCAACTTCCCGTGTAGGTAGAAGGCTGAAATTTGGCAGGCTTATTCCTTACAGCTTCCTTACAAAAGTTGGGCAGGTTTCATTTCGAAATTCTACGCGTAATGGTCATAACTGGAAGGTATTTTTCTCCATTTACTGTAATGGAGTTGAGCTTGACCGCCGTGGGGGCGGAGTTTCGTGTGACATCATTACGCCGCCCACGTAATCACGTGAACTGACTGTCAACGCACTATGTAGAAAACCAGGAAGAGCTCCAAAATGCGCTGAACAAAACATGCATTATATAATTGAGAAGGCAGCGAAACATTAAGAAGCGAGCGAGTGACATACTACCATATTCATCAGTACAGCTACTTCGGAAACAAAGCGAGGTATAAACGTAAACTTTAAATTAACAAAAGGGATCTACTACCGAGAGATGATCCATATACATTTTAGCTGCTGTTAGTACTACTTACCTCTTCTGTTATACCGTCTTTAAAATGTAGTTTACCCGCAACCACTCCAGTAGTGCTCAATGTACCTTTACTTCTTAAAACGTTAATGTTTTACTGTTTAATAACTTATAGACTACATTTTATTATTTTTCCCTTGCACTCAGTGATCAAAGCTATACACACACATATAGACACATACATATATATATATATATACACATATATTTATATATACCTGTGTGTATGTTTGTATGTATGTGTATACACACACACACACACACATACATACATACACACACACAAATTATATATATGTGTGTGTCTGTGTATGTATGTATGTATATGTGTGTGTATATATGATGTAGATAGGTATATATATATAGATATAGATATGGGAACAACACTCATATCAATGACAAAACAATTACATTAACAATCATGTTACGTTATTTTTTAAATTTTTCCTTTTCTTTTTCATACCTTCTTTAACACACTACTTCTCCGCTGCGAAGCGCGGGTATTCTGCTAGTATATATATATATATATATATATGACAGCAACACTCATCACTCACAACAGTGACAAAACAATTACATTGACATTCATGTTACGTTATTTTCAAAATGTTTCCTTTTCTTTTTCATTACATCATTAACACACTACTTCTCCGCTGCGAAGCGCGGGTATTTTGCTAGTGTATATATATACCCCGATCTACATACTCGAATAATGGATACTTTATTCGCCATCAATGATTGTTTTGGTAAAGCCATACTCAGTGTATTCATTAGATGAACAGTAAAAAAGTAAGAGCGAGGGGAGGGTGACTAATTGAGGCATGCAGGCAAAACCACAATAGCACGCGGGCTCGATGTACGAAAAAATATATCTTTTCAAGTTCTATTTAGTCCATATGTGTCAAACTCAAGGCCCACAGGCCACATCCGGCCCGCCGTGTAATTATATCCGGCCCGCGAGATCATTTTATATACTGTATTATTGTTATTAATGGCCCGGGTATATGAAGCGCTGGTAACACAATAAACTACAGATCCCATAATGCAGCGCTTCAGCTGCCTTGCCGAACACTTACCGCGTTAATCAAGTCTAGCTTATAACTTGCACAGTTATTGTGAAGCTAGCCCACACGATGCCGAAGAGAAAAGATGATTCTGAACATAGAGCCTTTAAAAACCGATGGGAGGCTGAGTATATGTTTACTGACATTGCCGTTAAACCCGTGTGTCTCATTTGTGGAGCTAATGTGGCTGTAATTACAGGATTTAATCTAAGACGGCACTATGAGACAAAACATCAAGATAACCTGAAAGACCTGAATGCAATGCAGAAGATACAGAAAGCAGAACAATTAAATAAGAATCTGACACTTCAGCTGACGTTTTTACCCGTGCACAATCACAAAGTGATTTCAAGTGAAGCTGCTTTTATGGGAGACACAAATGCACCAGTGCAACTTGCCCCACTTTCCCTGTTGCCAAGTAATGTTGAACCAAGTCGTCACTACGGTGTTCCCAAATACGCACTTTGTTCATAAACTGAATGATTTGATTTGTTATTGCTGAAAAGAACACATTTTATTTATGTTTCCAGGTTTTGTTATGCAGCATGTTCATATTTGAATTTGTATAATTTTGACAGGATATATTTTTATGGAGAGCAAAATCTTTTGGGATATTTAAAATTTAAGTTTATTTTTTATATAAAATTACATAAGAGTAAAGAAATTTGAATGTTTGTTCTTTTAACATTTACTTTATTTCTAACTTGTATAATTTAGACAGGATATATTTTTTATGGAGAGCAAAATATTATAAGTTATTTAAGGTTTGAGTTGATTTATTCTGGAATAATATTCTGTCGACTAAATAAAAATTCCTAATTTTTCCTATTTAAAATTTAAATAGAACTTCAACATATACGATAGTTGTGTGTGTGTGTGTGTGTGTATGTATATATGTAGATATGTACAGTATGTATATATATGTTTATATATATGTGTGTGTATGTATATGTATGTGTGTATATGTAGATATATATATATATGTGGATGTATGTGTATATATGTGTGTATATGTGTATATATGTGTGTATATGTGTATATATATATATATATATATATATGACAGCAACACTCATCACTCATAACAGTGACAAAACAATTACATTGACAATCATGTTACGTTATTTTCAAAATGTTTCCTTTTCTTTTTCATTGCTTCTTTAACACACTACTTCTCCACTGCGAAGCGCAGGTATTTTGCTATATATATATATATATATACACTATATATATATAGATATATATATAGATATATATATATATATATATAGATAGATATGACAACAACACTCATATCAATGACAAAACAATTACATTAACAATCAAGTTACGTTATTTTTTAAATTTTTCCTTTTCTTTTTCATAACTTCTTTAACACACTACTTCTCCGCTGCGAAGCGCGGGTATTCTGCTAGTCTATACTAATAAAAGGCAAAGCCCTCACTGACTCACTCACTCACTCACTGACTGACTGATTCACTCATCACTAATTCTCCAACTTCCCATGTAGGTAGAAGGCTGAAATTTGGCAGGCTCATTCCTTACAGCTTACTTACAAAAGTTAAGCAGGTTTTATTTCGAAATTCTACATGTAACGGTCATAACGGTCGATAACGGTCAACAACATCCGCCATGTTGAACTTTATTTATGGCCCCATCTTCACGAAATTTGGTAGGCGGCTTCCCTGAACTAACCGAAACCAATGTACGTACTTATTTTGGTGGTATGATGCCACTGTCGGCCGCCATATTGAACTTTTCAACAGTCTTTGTTACTTATGGGCCCAAGAAATTTGGTACACGGGTTCCCAACGCTAACTGAATCCTACTTACATACATATATACGTCCATAGCCTACAGCTTGGTCACCGTGTGAGGCAGCGTTGGGTCCCCCATCCCAACGCCTCCCACGTTGTTGGCTGCCTGCCTATATAAGGCCGTCCGTCGCTCCGGTCTCTTCATTCCCTTCCTTGCTTCGCCACGGGATTCACGTCTCCCTACTGATAACTACAGCCTTTTTATTTAATCCACGGCTTTTCCACTGTTTTATTGTTTGTTTATTACGATTATAGTTATTGTGTAGGTATTTTAGACTTACTTTACATTGCTCAGGTACCCATTTCCTTTATCATTCCAACCGGTTCAAGGTGTGGACTGATGACAGTACAGGAGATAATTATACTACACAGGAGCACTAGAAGAGTAAAATGCTTAAGCCCTTCACCTATGCTTCTGCATGTGAGTTGATGGCTGCCGCTGAATTGTTCGGTTGTCGCTTTCAAGTGTACCAAAATGGCCAAATATTTTACACCTTTCGACAACCGCCAATGCCTCTTAAACATCTTAGATTCACAGGTGACGATTTCAGTAGTGGACACTTTGATGTTTATGAATGTTTAAACTCTCAAAAGCTGGATGTGAAGTTATCGATGAAACCAGTTGTATGCTTACAATGCTTGACAGATGCCGAATGTCACTTCAACACAAGTCCTGCAAATACTGTCGTAATTGAAGCAAACCATGAAACTCAAACCGATTATGACAGCAGCAATCCAAGCTGTGAGATGTGAAACAAGATTACTGTTCACATGGCCAACTGTAAGCTGCATGCTGAAGAGTAAGCTCAGCGTACAGCTTGGTCATATTACAACCGAAGGGCCGAACTGATAACGTGGTATACAAAGAGATCCTTAACAAATAATTATTGGTATATTTTCCCTCAGTTTAAAAAGGTTTAATTTTCTTCTTAATAAAAATTTTAATGCAGTACTTCGCCGCTGCGAAGCGCGGGTATTTTGCTAGAATCTTATAAACTGAAGGGGCAGAGAAGGGGGACATTAATAGATAAAGACAGCCCAAGAGCAGTAGAGGGGGAACACCTGAAAGCTCAAGGCCGACTA
Organism: Polypterus bichir lapradei; assembly: GCA_026402145.1. Lineage (NCBI taxonomy): Eukaryota > Metazoa > Chordata > Cladistia > Polypteriformes > Polypteridae > Polypterus > Polypterus bichir. The sequence goes on along the minus strand of JANRMT010062833.1, from coordinate 867,785 downwards.
AAAAATAAGCGAAGCAAAAGGTAAAGGCGAATAACAAAATACGAGAAATATTGGTGGTTCCCATGAAAACTTGAGAGGCCTGCTGCAGAAGGGGGTCAGAATAAGCAGCAAATGAGCTGTCTTGAATGAGGTCAGGATGATAAGAAATGATTATATAAACTGTGATTTTTTGGCTTGTTTGGGGCTCCACTCGTTGTGGCCTAATTGGGTTGAGTCTGCGTTATTGTTTGCCTATCCTCCGACTCCTAGAGCCTTCTTTCCAAGTGAGAATCTCTGGTGCATCTTCTTCCTCAACAGGTGCAAGGCTGAATAATAAATGTGACTAAAATTATGAGAACCAAGTCGCCTAATTTACCAAGAAAAAAAAATTAAGACCATCTAAACCCTACTGTACTGTACATGAAAACCTTATAGTTCAGTACCTTGCAATGTAATGATTTGTTGATTTGTACAATTTTGAGCTTGATTATACCCAATAGCAGAGCTTATGTATTCGAAACAGCTAAGCTGGATTTGCACAAACCTAATAAAAATATAAGTACATTTTTTACATACACAATTTTTTTACATAAACCTAAACAAATACACAAATATGCTGCAGATACTCTACTACAAATACGCCAAGTATACATATACACATATAAATATATGTATATTGTGACGCATGAGTCACTGTCTTGCACTCCAAAACACAAGGCTGAGTCTCAGTACTTTAGCAAAACCAGCTTTATTCCGCTTGAAACAGGAACAGCACAGTTATTTATTGTAGCGTGATCTACCACTCTCCTATACACAGAGGGCAATCAGGGAGGGTCGTGGCCAAGTAATACTGTTCCCTGCATTTATAACGTTCCTTGCATGACCCATCGATGATAGCCACTTATAGCGCAACAGCGTTCGGCTCAGATTTGCTTCCAAGGCAAGCTGCTGCAGCACTGTGAGCCTGCGGTTGTCCCAGCAACAGATAAACAGTCTTCCACAGACACGGTGATTGCACTACAGGACACTTCAACATATTGTCCCGTTAGGGGGAGTCCCAAAAGAGTTTAAAAACCTCACAATATACATGAGTCACAGACTTGCGCAAGAGAGAAGGAAGTGAGTCCAGGTTTCTGAAAAAATCAGCTTTATTGTTGTGAACAATTGTACACAATTTCAAATGGGAGCTGTAAGTTCAGCACACAAAACACACAGCAAGCAACAGGTGACGCTGACGTCATCCTGCATTACCTCCCTTCTTCAGATTAAAAGAGCAGATAGCCTTCCTTGGAAGGGAGATAGAAAGTGAGCGCAAGACCAGGTCTGTCACCAGTTTTAGGTGTTCCCTACATCAAACACTCAAATCAAATGTAATCAAATGACCTAAAATGGCGAAAAAGTAAACTAACCAAGATTTTAATTTAAAGTTTAAGTTAGCAAAAACTGCAAAGAAAGGAAATTTCAGAATATTTCAAATGGGCCTTCTTCACAGAACAACTAATAGGATACAGCCTATAGGTGTTCTGCAGCAATTAAAGTAATTAAGCCTTGCAAGTTGAAACAAACAATTTGCACAGGTGTCCCAACTTCTGTTGATTACTTAAAAATCCTCTGTCTTTCTTAAAGCAGAGCTAGAACAGACTGTGTTACTACACCCTCGGAAGTGCTAAGAAAGTTGTAAATTTTGGTGATAATGGCAAGAAAATGGCAATTAACAAATGAAATGAGACAGAATATCATTGTCCTTGGAAGTGTAGGCCTTTTATTTTTAGAAATTGCAAAAAAAAAATCAAAGTATCAATGAGTATGGTGTCCTACACATTAAAAAGGCAACTGTAAACTAGGCAAAACTCTTATAGGAAGAGATCTGGCAGACCTAAAGTCAGAACCCACTCTGAAAACAAGTTTTTGAGGGTCACCAGCTTCAGTGATAGGCATCTCGCAGCACAACAGCTTCAAGCACAGCTTAACAGTGGTCAAAAAAAGTGAGTTTCAGTTTCTACTGTGAAGAGGAGAATTTGTACTGCAGGTTTGACAGTAAGAAAGTCCATTCCTTAAACAACAAAAAAGGGCCTTGAAATGGCAGCTGTGGACTACTGCAGACTGGAAGAAAGTCTTATGGACTGATGAATCAAAATTTTAAATCTTTGGTTTATCATGCAGAGTCTTTGTAGGCCAACAAGTTGGTAAAAGGTTGGTTTCTCAGTGTGTGACACCAACTGTCAAACACGGAGAGAAAGTGTGATGGTCTGGGGTTCCTTTGCTGGAGGCAGAATTAGTGACTTGAACAGTGTGACTAGCATTATGAATCAAAAGGGTTACCACTGTTTTTATATGAGCAAAAGGGGACTTCTTTGATGAATGAAAAATGTGACTACTATTTTCTACACTTAATGATTCCTTGACTTATTTTTTTTATTTGCCATTATTTATTTGCTCTATGCTTTGATTTAATGAAATATTAAAATGTTAAATTGCACGAATTTCCAGAAAAACTGATAAAACTGAAGTGTTCTAAAACTTTTGACCGGTCGTGAATAGAAGCAAAGGTTTGTGTTATAGTTTGCGAGCCCAGCGGTATGCATGGGGCAAACATCTAAAAGACTTGCAACACGTATACAGGAACATTGCAATGTCATCATAAGGAAAGACCCATAGTCTCTGCTTCACACACAGAAACAGGTTCCACCAGACACACGTTTAACTGGGACACTGTGAAAGTAAAATTCAGGGCCAATACTAAGAGTGTCAGAGAGGTGGCTGAATTGTGGCTCTGAAACACCATTAACAGACACTTGGACTTGAATCCAGCATATCCAAACTTAAAAAAAGGAACATCCAAATAATAAAAAAGGCTTTATGACCATCACCTTCCAAACCCTACCCTATTAACCCCACCGCTTACAACATCCCCCTCCACCCCGACTTTTCACCTTTGATTCTTATATGTCTAATCATTTTCCTCTGAAAATGACACCTGGTAAGTTGTCGAAAAACTATTTTAAGATACTTGACTCAATTTCTCCTTTTGTGGATCTCTAGGTACAAATATATATATTTCTATTTTGCCTGTTTGGCACCCGATAATATGTATGTATGTATGTATGTATGTATGTATGTATGTGTATATATATACATACATACATACATACATATTATCGGGTGCCAAACAGGCAAAAACATTGATTTTCTGAATATATAAAGTCAGCGTCAGAATATATAAACTCAAAACTTCAATATATAAAGTCATTCCCGAATATATAAAGTCAAAACTTGAATATACAAAGTCAGGGTTGGAATATATAAAGTCAAAACTTCAATATATAAAGTCAGCGCTGTAATATATAAAGTCAGCGCTGGAATATATAAAGTCAGTGTCGGAATATATAAAGTCAAAACCTGAATATATAAAGTCAGCGCTGGAATATATAAAGTCATTCCCGAATATATAAAGTTAAACCTTGAATATATAAAGTCAAAACCTGAGTACATAAAGTCAGCGTTGGAATATATAAAGTAATTCCCGAATATATAAAGTTAAACCTTGAATATATAAAGTCAAAACCTGAATATATAAAGTCAGCGTTGGAATATTTAAAGTCAAAACTTGAATATATAAAGTCAGCGTCGGTATATATAAAGTTAAAACTTGTTTCTGAATATATAAAGTCAAAACTTGAATATATAAAGTCATTCCCAAAAGTCAAAACTTGAATATATAAAGTCAGTTTCGGAATATATAAAGTCAACTGACACCAGTTTTTAACAACATTGGTAAATCTAATAAAGATGAATAGATGTGAAGAGGTGTTGCAGGAGTTTTCTATTTGCAATATACATAGAACTTTGTAATTGTCCCAGTTTATACTGTTTAAAATTTTAAAAGTATTTGTATTTATAAACACCTTTCTTATACACCTTTGTTTTAAGTTTCTTTCTTACCTGTTGTCCACTTTTTGATGTTTTACTGTGCCGTGATTTACTGTAATAATGAAATATCACTTTAAATTAAAGTTTTTAAAAAAGAAACCCACTATCATATAGTGTAATTTTCAATGCTACTTCAGCGCTCTGAGAGTCTAAGTTCAGATCATGGCCCGGTAATCATGTGGAATGTGTGCATTTTTCTTTGGGCACGCTAGTTTTACTGCAATTTTGTCAAAGTATAAGAGTTAGGTTAATAGACAATTGTAATCTATGTTAGTTAAAATGATCATTTGTGAGGGAGTTTAAGCCACACTGACCTGGTTCTTGCTCAGAGTTAGCTCAAACCTTGCGCCAAATGCCGCCAGGTATGGCTCTGGCGTCCTGAGAGTCATTTTCTTTATTAAATATATTCAAAGGTGCATGGTTTAAAGCATAATTAAATTTGTTACGTTTCTACAATCATATTTATTTTTTATCTATATATATATATATAGAAAAACAGAAGTGATGCCATTGATGCAATAAAAATTCATAGCACTGGAAAAATACAAGAGCAGTCTACTATGTCTCTTAATCAAGGTGCAATTTTTACTCCCCTTGCACAAGACTTTAATAAGACATCAGGGGAAATTTATAGGTGGGTTACTGTTTAGAACTGCCCCCACAATATGTTTAAGAAGAAAATGTTTTTTACATCAAAGATATTTGTGTTCCTGTCAGAAAAATGCCCAAAGTCATCTTCTTATCTTAAAGGTGATTTGTTTTCACTGTAGTACTTAGAACAGAAATGCTGTGGTTTGAAATGTCAAATTTAAAATACTGAATTGTGTGAAATGTAAAATTTAACTTTGACATTTTCCTCAAGTGAAGGAAAAAAGTCTAATCCCAGGGTTTTTCTGGCAGTCCTCTAGATGTTGTAAATTTTTAGAACATGTTCCAATTTTGACAATAATTAGAAAACACAGAAGAATGTTCAATTTTTGGTTTATTTGGTTACTTTTTTAAATAACTCAGACATAATATTTTCAATGCAGTTTATTTTTGTATAACATTCTTCTTGGAGTGTAGGCACAGAGCACTTGTTCTCTAAATGCAAATACAGACTTTACAAATGACTGTTTATATAATGGATGCACATATAGATATAAAATTGTTTTAAACAGACAGGAAAACAAAACAGTCTGAAATCTTGGATAGTGAAGGGAAACTGATTGTGTTGACAGGTCTAAACAGAGAGGTTATAGTTTTGTGCTTTAATTGATTAAATTGCTCAATTTTCAGAAGCTGTTTATACTTAAAGAAGATTGCTTGATTAAAATTTTACTATTAATTATATTTCTGTTCACTTCTTATTCAGTCTTCAACTTTTTTTGCTTTCAACCCTTACTAAACATAAAAAAGAATTTTGTTATTTGCTTCACCATGTCATATGTTAGGTATGTCAGGCAAGGAAATGGAAAACCGAAATAACTAAAGTAAAACTGAAACTGACAGGATGCAATAATTTGTTCTAAGTGTTTGACAGTGTTTTAATTTAAGTGAAGTGAACATAAAAATTTTTACACATTCAAGCACAATAAAATTATTTTCTCTCATTTGATTACTTTCTTTGTTGTCAGTATTTGAGTGCACTTTGAAAGAGTTGTGACTTTTCATACATGAATGCTGAATAAATTTGTATACAAATGTATAAATAGCTACTTAAATTCATACATTAATATCAACAATATGTTGTCCACTGTATGGGGTGGCACTTTCAAAGAACATTCTGTTGTCCTTTAAACTTGTTAATAGTTTGTTTACATTTGCCAGAATATTTTGGAGGTATCAAACTAAACAGTAAAACATAAGCTACAGAAACCAATGTGCACAGTCCAACAATTGTTTGTGGAAAGATTTTACCATTTGATTAAAAGTACAGATTGTCAGTATACCAGGGACTTTTTTTGTATTACTTTAAGAGTCCTACAAAGTAAAGTTAAAGTTTTGCTTTGATTGTGAATAATTAATATTGCGAAATTAATTCTGCAATATTTTCCTCAATGAATATTCTTTCCATATAGCGACTATGTTAACCTTCTTGAAAATGAAGAACACTTGTCTGAAGATTCCGATATTCAAGAAGCAATTAGCAGATCATTGATTGAAGAGACACTTAAAAGCCAGCAGTATGTAGTTTAAATTAATGCTGGGTTGAACCCCAAATATTTTTTAATTTTTTTCACAGACAGTTTAAATGTATTGTTTAGCTGTAAATGTTTTATGATGTGTTCAATCAATGTATCTTCGGAATTTTCAGTAGACTACTAGTCATAGCAAAAGGAAGCTGTAGGCCTGTAAATGTATATAACTTACTGTAGATGCAGTTGCGACAGGATATTTTAGCATAAATCAATATGTAAAATATTAACCAAGCAATATTTAAACTTTACAGAGATACTTCATTGTCTGTTGAGCAAATACTGATGCCACTTACCACTGCAATAAATGAACATGAAGTTACTCGGTTCAATATAATGGGAAGAAAGGTTTGGGATGGCACAGTGAGAGCAATGAGTAGACCAAACTTTACTCCAAAAAAAAGAATTGATGTAAAATTTACTGACGATATTGGCATTTCTGAAGGAGCAGTAGATCTTGGTGGTCCAAAAAGTGAATATTTTCGCTTATGCCTGAAATATTTGAAAGATTACAGTGGAATGTTTGAGGGTGCTTCAGGGAGCAAACTTTTAAGTTACAATTCAGCAGGTATGTTTGCAAAATTCTTTTTTCTTTATTAGTTAATATTTGCCTAATGCCTTTATCCAATAAGATGAAAAATTTTGAGACAACAATTCATTCCATTTCTTTTTCAATTATAGCCCAGGTAGGTGAAGGGACTTGGTCACATAATGTCAGTGGTGGCATTTAAGCCTACAACCTCATAGTCTGATGTTCAAATCCTTAACTGCTTGACTAAGTTATCCTTCTAATGGATTTTCATAAAACTAAATGTTTTGCTTTTGTGACTGATTTTTATAAAACATTTTTCATCAATCTTTCATGCAGCATTAAAGGAAAATGGCTATTTTTTTGCGGGATAACTGATAGCAATGTCTATTGTGCATGGGGGGCAATCATCATGCTTTTTCTCCACAATTCTTTGCAAATCCTTGGCCAAAGGTCCAGAAAATACTGAAGCAGAAGTTGAGGATATTCTTGATATTGATAGAGGTATGTTCAACATAACAATCTGTTGTTTTTTTATTTCTGATAAAATAGGTGCCCATGGGGGCCAATGCTGAATAACAGCAAAAAGCATCAGAAACATCTGTGAAAAAGTCATTTACTTGTATGCTCACAATGTCTCAAACACACATGTATTTGTACTGAAATTTTGTTAAATAAACAACTTCCAGAAAATAATATCATGAATGAAAATGCGAGCGACCATTTCAATTGAAGAACTGCATACCTCCTTAATTCAATGGTCACAAGTCCAGCCGAATAACCGCATATTCATTTGCAAACATTGTGCTTCATGTTATATCAACACTGCAAAGTGCTCCGAGAGACAAGTACAACTGAAGATTAAAATTTAAACAAAAGTGTGTGAAAACAATACCAGGAACAGAGTCTGCCTCATGCTTGTGCACATCTGAGATGCTTCAACAAGCAGAAGATCAGTTCAACTCTGCACTTTCACAAACTGATGCAAAATAATCCCAAGGTACTCCTGTGTGGCTCAGCGCTATGAAAATAAATCTAATAATGTTACATAGGTCTATAGTTTTAAATACTCACTCATGGTTTGACATGTTCCATTTCAATTTACAAGAGCATTTTACAGAAGTGATTTATTTAACAATATATTAGTTAAAGTACATGGGACATATGATGTGATGACTTGATGTGGATTATGTGACACTAGTAGGGTGTGATTTTTTCATTGAAGTTTTTATACTGTTTTCTGTTGTATAAAGTTGCTCCACATAGATGGCAGTTCTATCAGAAGCTTTATATCCATTCGGCATAAAAACTGTAGATTAAAAATGATCTGTGCCATTTTCAACAACTACATAGGGTAAACAACAAATTACAAAAAAAATGGATAGAGCATTCCTTTAAATTTCTTGAATAATAAGTAATCCATACTACAGTCCACTGTTAAAGAAAGGGTAAGTAACAATCACACAATTACAAGTTTAAATTTGGTCCAATTTGTAAACAAAAAGTCCTGTAATTTAATACTGTTATGTCTCCTTCTAGATAAAAACAGCTACATCAGACACACAATTGCAAGTGGCTATCAGTAGAGCATCCTGCATTTTAAGCCTTTCCGGGTGTTTCAGAAAAATCACCTTGGAAAATAAAGGAGCTGTTACAGAACAAGAACTCCATTTGAAAGGTATAAATATCAATTTCATTAAATAAATATTTATTCCTTTTCTATGCCCTGAAATTTTAATGTACTTTTCTGAATTTCAGATATTTATTTCATAAATTAATCAATGTGTACAATATTTTACTGTGAAAGTGTTACTTACAGATTCATTATTGTTACATATACATGTAACATATTAAATATGGAAGTAGTAATAGGAATTGGGTTTTACTGAGAATTTTTATTTTTTTTATTTATAGATTTCAAGAAGAACTGCATAGCCTTGGAGTTCTTTCAGCATTGCAGCAGTTTCCACAGCAGCTTCAATCCATTTTTATTAAACTGGAGAAAAAAATAACAGCTATTGAGGTTGAACAACTTTTCAAGTTTCATATGTCAGAGGAAGGAAGCAACAGATATGAAGCTGAATTCCTTGTAGTGGAAATAGGCTTATTCAAACATTGTTTATTATAATATTACGTGTATTTTACAGGTGACATAGTAGAATACTACTATTTCACAGTTCCAGTGTTCTGAGGTGGAATTACACACCAGGTTGTTATTTGTGTGAAATTGTCATGCTTTCTCCATGTCTGCCTGGTTTAAGTTAAGTGGCATCTCCGAATTGGCCTCGTGCAATTCTGAATTGTGCGTGTGTGCTGTATTGTGTCCTGTGATTGACCGGTGTCATATCCAGGGACTGTCCAGCCTGGTGACTGATGGTGCCAGGTTTCACCCTGGCTTCTTGAGATGCTTAACCTGATTAAATGTATTTTACAATGTCATGTTACAATAGTACAAAATAATAGTTATATTTAAACTTCATGCTAAATGTTAAATGCTGTCCCAGTCATTAATCAAGGTTAGTTGTAATATTAAATTTTTTGCTTGCCCTTTTAAACTAAGACACTCAATGAATGTACTGAGGCGCATAGTGTTACGGATATTTCCTCTGTAGAAAATATAGTTTTTTTCTATCCAGCTGTGCGTCAACTAAAAGATGTAAAGTTAAAAATGGGGTAACATACTACAATGATGCAGGCCATATTAAGAAGTGGTTCAATGGGGTTTATAAGAAACTATGTTTAATGCTTGGGTAAAATGATTGTTCTGGTATAATTTTGGTACATTCACCTTTGAAGCTTCAGCTGCTATACATGTGGGTTGTTTACATGCTACAGAACAAATTTGGTTTTCCCCAGATTCTGTCTATAATGAAGAATGAAGCTGTAAGTTTATTGCATATCCCCTTGCAGAGTTAATTGTCTCAAATAGTCTGCACTGTACTGTTTTTCTTTTGTTACACAGTAAGATTCCTAGCCCGCCATTGGTTGTGAAGTGTAAAAATGTAAATTAAACTACTAAATATTTGTGCTAACTAAAGTAACTTTTTCTTATTTTCAGTTTGTGTTGATGCAGTGACACTGGAAGAAATACTCATTTTTGCAACAGGAAGTGATTCAGTATTTGTACATATTTCAACGTCAGAATATTTTATTTGCAAAAAGAACAAAGTTACACTGTGTTTTTAATTATTGTTCATATATTTGAAATAAATTAATTTTGTATTGTCAGGGAATCAGGTATTGACATGTTTAAGTTTACTATAAATATAACTTCATTGTTTTCTCTATTAGCATTGCTTTTGGACTTGTTATTTAGGTGCAGGTTAAATGCCTTATTGTTACATTCATGACAGTGTATGAGTAAAGTGAATGGTAAAGTTATTTAATAGACTACTTCAATTTTGATATTTTTGTATTGTGGACAATATTTGTGTTATGAAAAAGTCATCATGGGCTTAATTAAAATTGTTAACGTTTTGTTGTTTTTTTAAAATAATTTATTGGCCAATACTTGGGTTATAAAGGAGGCTCAGTTTCAGATCTTTTTATGATTCAAAATAATACATTACATTTACAGGTATATAGGATTATTCTCACTACTCAAAGCGATTTGGAATTGGGAGCCACTTCAGCCATCACCAATGTGTAGCATATACCTGGATGATGCAATGGCAGCCATTTGTGCCAGTACACTCAGCACACATTAGCTATTATGTGGTGAAGAGGGAAGAGAGATAGTTAGATAATTAAGAACAGGGGATGACTAGGGGTCCAGAATGTGGTGGGCAATTTAGCTTGGACATCAGGATACATTCTACTCTTTACGAAGCATGCCCACGGATCTTTAAATGACCACAGAAGTTAGAACTTCGGTTTTACATCTCATCCAAAGGACAGCACCATTTTTACAGCATAATGGCCCCATCACTGCACTGGAGCATTGTGATCCACACACAAACTACAGGGTAAGTGCCCCTTGCTGGCCTCTCTACCAACTCTTCCAGCAGCAATCCAAATGTTTCCTAGTTGGTCTTCCAGGCAAGTACTAACTGGGTCAAAATACGTTAGCTTCAGGTGGATTACCTGTTAAGAAGTGCAGATGACGTGGTTACAATGGGCTACAACAGGCAGTTGAGTAGGTTTGTGGGGTTATTTATTCAGAAACGATACAAAAGGAAGAAAAAGCCAAAGATTTGATACTGGAAACTTGAACAGTTTCAAGGGCTACTAATTTAAGTGACTTGCTCTGAAGACAGCTGTGTTTCTTAATTTATCACAAAAAAGAATACTGAAAATACTGTTTCATTGGTATTTTAAACTTTTACTTATAAAAACAATAAAATAGTAAATAGACATACTGTAAATTTAGTAATGTGACATTCATTTTAGCAAGAATTTACATATCTTGACAAAACAATATTCTGTCATAACAAAACTGCAAGTACTGTACTATCTAATGATACATTCATGTAAATCCTTTTAAAAAATCAACATTTTTGACTTGTATGTACTTATAATGAATCACTAGTAGAACTAAATACTCTTTCTAGACTCCAACTGGCTCAAAATGCGGCTGCAAGGCTTCTAACTGGAAGCAGCAGAAGCCAACACATTACACTGATTTTAAAAACCTTACACTGGCTGCCGGTTAGATTCAGAATCGATTTTAAGATACTCCTCCTAACCTATAAGGCATTAAACGGTCTAGCCCCCGCCTATTTGAGTGTCTTGCTCCATCGTCACAATCCCCCTCGTGTTCTTAGATCCGCAGATCAGCTGCTCCTAACCGTTCCCAAGGCACGTTTTAAAGCTCGTGGTGAAAGGGCTTTCTCCGTCTGTGCAACCAGGCTCTGGAACTCCCTATCCTTAGTGGATAGGCAAGCCGCTTCAGTCGCCACATTCAAATCACGCCTAAAAACGCACTTTTTCACATTGGCTTTTAATTCTTAACCTGTCTCATTTCCACTTGCTTTTTGCTATTTCTCTATTTTATTGGGTCCCCTGACCTGTTTTTAGTATCTCTGTTTTAATTCTCTCTTAATGTTTGTTTTTAATATTTTAATAATAAATATATATTTAATATTAAAATTTTAATATTTTGCTTTTAGTACTGCTTGTTTTAACTGTACAACGCTTCGTCAGTTGTAATGCTGTGTTTTTAAGCGCTCAACAAATAAAAACGGTATGGTAAGGTATGGTAGTGATGGTGAGCCTGGTGCCTCTGCCACCCTGATATGTATTATGTGGCTTTGAGAATATTAACTTATGTTAATAGCCAACCCCTAACCCCATGTTTTTTAGGTTCCTTCATCTGTTCAGATGAAAACACCAAAATTAAAAATCGACTCGATCACATAGGTATGGCATAGTTGTTCTGGGTATATTCTTCAGTACTGGCTTCCGGGACTGACACATTGTATGTTCATGAGAAAGTTATTTTACCTGCCTGTGCTACAATTTGCTGAAGAAAAAAATACATTAATAAAAAAATTGTAGCCTGATGTATAGCGCATGTTGCAAGTAGCCTTAAAAAAAGACGCCAGCCAAATAATAAGTAATAATAATAAAAATTCATATATCGTGTCCATCGCATGACACTCGCATGAGTGCAGTTTATTACCATCAATTGATTTGACACAATAATAATAAATTACCTTGGTCGACCTCCTTGGATATTATGTTGCAAACTGGGCGAAATTATAACCGTTACGCATTCTGAATGTGCACCCCCTCCAAGAGACAGTATTTGTTCCAAACGTGAGCCGTAAATACGATTTACAAATTCAAAAAGCACATCTAAAGAGGATAACAGAGTTTCGTGATGTGTATTTTCGGAAATGTGTGTATTAACGGCCAAGATAAATGCAAGAATGATGCGAAGATGTTCCTCGGCACATCTAGATATGCGCTCTAAACGATTTAGATCGAGGGAATGTTGGGACAGTTCACAGATAAAATGGTCTAATTCCATCAAATACTCTCTAATTTCTGTGCTTGTCATTTTACTCGTACTAGTGAAAGAAATCATTTTGAGTAATGGTTGCGGTAAACTTCCACAAGCCACTCAAGAGTCAATTGTGCTTGTGAGGTTCGTCCAAAAATGAGCCCATACAAAAAGAATAAATAAATATAGCGTTCAAAATGCTGGGCACATGCATCATTTTCAAAACATTAACAAAGTGTTTTTTAAATTTATTTTTCTGAATACATTTTTGTTAACAGTTTTTTTAGTTTACTAAAAATGTGCCTGAGTTGTTTCAATCAATATATTTTGACTTTGACTTTATATATTCAGGAATGAGTTTATATACTCCGATGTTGACTTTACATAATCAGGAATGACTTTATAAATTCCGACGCTGACTTTATAAATTCCGACACTGACTTTATATATTCAAGTTTTGACTTTATATATTCATGAATGACTTTATATATTCAAGTTTTGACTTTATATATTCAAGTTTTGACTTTATATATTCCGTCGCTGACTTTATATATTCAAGTTTCAAATATTCCAACACTGACTTTATATACTCAGGTTTTGACTTTATATATTCAAGGTTTGACTTTATATATTCCAGCGCTGACTTTATATATTCAAGTTTTGACTTTATATATTCAGAAACAAGTTTTGACTTTATATACCGACACTGACTTTATATATTCAAGTTTTGACTTTATATATTCGGGAATTACTTTATATATTCAAGTTTTGACTTTACATATTCAGAAAATCTACGTATTTGCCTTTTTGGCACCCCATAATATATACATATCTATACTAATAAAAGGCAAAGTCCTCACTGACTCACACACTCACTCACTCACTCATCACTAATTCTCCAACTTTCCGTATAGGTAGAAGGCTGAAATTTGGCAGGCTCATTCCTTACAGCTTAAATTCTACGCGTAATGGTCATAACTGGAACGTATTTTCCTCCATATACTGTACTGTAATAGACTGCAGCTCGATAGCTGTGGGAGGCGGAGTTTCATATTAAAGCATTTAACCAATCACATTTCAGCCATCATTTGTTGCCAGACAGAGAGGCTTTCACAATCCGTTGTGTAGGCACTCTAACACAGAATAAATGTCGATTAACCTGTTGCTTCAACCAATCAGATTTTGAGTTGGTGTCAGTAGGGCCCTCTAGCAGGCGTGTGGCAACGTCACCGTATTCAGACCCATTGATTGGATAGAAGCCAATATGAGGAACTCTACGAGGCCACTGAACGCAAGAGCGAAAGATCGTCGCGTGCTCTACGGCCAACTCCATGGCAGGATTCTGGACAATATTATTTGCCAGACACAGACCAGATTTGAAGACCACGAACACCTGATGTTTGTCACGCTACTCAAGCCCCAGAAGTTTCGGGAATACAAGAAAAATTTCACGCATGCAGCCTTCTCCAGTTTAACAAAAGAGCCACGTAGCACTTTTTGATCTGTCTCGGCTAAAAACAGAACTGGCTGTAATGTATGCCATGGATTTTTTAGGAAAATCTCCCAGATATCCTTGACTTCTTCATCAGAAAAATCTGAATGAGAGCATGGGGCAGCTGTTCACATTGGTATATTTGGCGGTGAGCATTCCCATGTACACAATACAAACTTATGCCAGAAATACCATAGGGCGGGTTCGCCTTTCAACATTAGCTTTGAATGCGATAGAAAGGGACATTTTGATAGAACTGATGCGCACGGATAATCTGTACGACAAAGTAATTGAAATATTTTTGAGGAAAGAGAGGAGGATGGATTTTGTTTACAAATAATCCGAATTTTTGGTGAGTAAAATGTTGCGATTTTCCTAAATAATCTTGCAAGTTTATGAGTTATTATTGAAGTTTTTTATGTGATGTCGCGGCTGTGGCTGCAGTAGAAAGGAACTTGTTCACCCTGGTTTGTCTATTCAATAAAGACATTTATTGTGGCTACATAAGTTATCTTATATATATATATATATATATACAGTATACACAGTGGGATGCAAAAGTTTGGGCAACCTTGTTAATAGTCATTATTTTCCTGTATAAATCGTTGGTTGTTACGATAAAAAATGTCAGTTAAATATATCATATAGGAGACACACACAGTGATATTTGAGAAGTGAAATGAAGTTTATTGGATTTACAGAAAGTGTGCAATAATTGTTCAAACAAAATCAGGCAGGTGCATAAATTTGGGCACCACAAAAAAGAAATTAAATCAATATTTAGTAGATCCACCTTTTGCAGAAATTACAGCCTCTAAATGCTTCCTGTAGGCTCCAATGAGAGTCTGGATTGTGGTTGAAGGTATTTTGGACCATTCCTCTTTACAAAACATCTCTAGTTCATTCATGTTTGATGGCTTCCGAGCATGGACAGCTCTCTTTAACTCACACCACAGATTTTCAATTATATTCAGGTCTGGGGACTGAGATGGCCATTCCAGAACGTTGTACTTGTTCCTCTGCATGAATGCCTTAGTGGATTTTGAGCAGTGTTTCGGGTCGTTGTCTTGTTGAAAGATCCAGCCCCGGCGCAGCTTCAGCTTTGTCACTGATTCCTGGACATTGGTCTCCAGAATCTGCTGATACTGAGTGGAATCCATGCGTCCCTCAACTTTGACAAGATTCCCAGTCCCTGCACTGGCCACACAGCCCCACAGCATGATGGAACCACCACCATATTTTACTGTAGGTAGCAGGTGTTTTTCTTGGAATGCTGTGTTCTTTTTCCTCCATGCATAACGCCCCTTGTTATGCCCAAATAACTCAATTTTAGTTTCATCAGTCCACAGCACCTTATTCCAAAATGAAGCTGGCTTGTCCAAATGTGCTTGAGCATATCTCAAGCGGCTCTGTTTGTGCTGTGGGCAGAGAAAAGGCTTCCTCTGCATCACTTTCGCATACAGCATCTCCTTGTGTAAAGTGCGCCGAATGGTTGAACAATGCACAGTGACTCCATCTGCTGCAAGATGATGTTGTAGGTCTTTGGTGCTGGTCTGTGGGTTGACTCTGACTGTTCTCACCATTCGTCGCTTCTGTCTATCCGAAATCTTTCTTGGTCTGCCACTTCGAGCCTTAACTTGAACTGAGCCTGTGGTCTTCCATTTCCTCAATATGTTCCTAACTGTGGAAACAGACAGCTTAAATCTCTGGGACAGCTTTCTGTATCGTTCCCCTAAATCATGATGGTGAATAATCTTTGTCTTCAGGTCATTTAAGAATTGTTTTGTGACCCCCATGTTGCTACTCTTCAGAGAAAATTAAAGGAGGAGGGAAACTTACAATTGACCCCCTTAAATACTCGTTCTCATTATAGGATTCACCTGTGTATGTAGGTCAGGGGTCACTGAGCTTACCAAGCCAATTTGAGTTCCAATAATTAGTTCTAAAAGTTTTGGAATCAATAAAATGACAACGGTGCCCAAATTTATGCACCTGCCTGATTTTGTTTGAACAATTATTGCACACTTTCTGCAAATCCAATAAACTTAATTTCACTTCTCAAATATCACTGTGTGTGTCTCCTATATGATATATTTAACTGACATTTTTTATCGTAACAACCAACGATTTATACAGGAAAATAATGACTATTAACAAGGTTTCCCAAACTTTTGCATCCCACTGTAT
>JANRMT010062833.1:815473-846052 GCA_026402145.1 Polypterus bichir lapradei | reverse complement strand
AAATGTTTCCTTTTCTTTTTCATTACTTCTTTAACACACTACTTCTCCACTGCGATATATATATACTGTATATATATATATATATATATATATATATATATATATATAAAAATAAATAAAATGTTAAAGAGTTGGAGAACCAAACTGGTGACTCCATATAATTAAAAGAAAAAAAAGTGCAAGAAAATACACAATAAATATATAAATGTCTTTTTAGTCCAAGTTCTCAAAATGAACTGAACTAAGATGGCGGATCTTCCAACTTTGGAGACTTCCGGCCGGAAGGGGGGGTCCAGGAGGCCAGAAACGAGAAGTAACATCAGTGGTGGTAAAGCCATCAATCAACCAACCTGCAGAGGGAGGAAGAGAAGAGACAATATTACATGGCGCCAACCCTTGGAATGGCAGGGAATTACGATTGCTAGAGCCCTGAACCTGTCCCTTATGTGTATGCACATGACTATAGAAGGGGGTACCCAAAATATCTGGAATCTGTACCTGGTGCGCAATCTAGACTTTGTTGCAAATTTCACCACTAGGTGTAGCATATTTACAGTATTCTGTGGCCTTCTGCCAAGTGGCGTTGCTCTGTATTTTTCATTCCATGTCGTTTTTTTCTTGGTGCTTTATTAAATGTGTTCTTCAATTTTTGTGATGGGTGATCATACAGAACAGCGAGTCTGTGTTACATTTTGTTTTCTCTTACAGAAAACAGCTGCTAAAACTGTAGTGATGCTTGAAACTGCTTTTAAAGAGGAAGCTTTAAGTAAAACACAGGTCTACGAGTAGTTTTTGCATTTCAAATGAGGGGAGATGTCTTGTTCTTGTTCCCGCATATTAAAAAAAAAACTCAAAGGAAAGCGTTTTTGTACTGTGGAGGAAGTCAAATAAAAATCGCTGCAGGCCTTGAACAAAATTCCTTTTCAGCAATTCCAAAAATGTTTCTACCAGTGGGAAAACCGTTAGGACAAGTGCATTCATTCACATGGAGAGTACTTTGAAGGAGACTAAAGTTTCAGTAAGTAAAGATTATTAAAACAATTTTTTTTTCAATTCCAGTTATTTTTGGGTACCCTCTAATATATATATATAACCTCATCGTAACTAAAGTTGCAGTTAATCTATTTTGTTCCTTTTAATTTTGCATTTAGATGCAGCAGTGTCAGATTTACACAGGAAATTAATACATATATTTGTATTTTTCTGTCTCTTTAAATGCTTCATTTATTTATTTATTTTGCTTTTTCTCTGGAGTTTGCTTTAATAATTGTAACTGAATACTGTCAATTATTCTTGAACAGAGCAGACACCAGCACAAATAACTCTGAATAAAGCAGACATTTCATTGTTACCTTCTTGTGTGCTTATTAGTAAATAACTGTCTAAATAATCAGTGCAGTGAAAGTACAAAAAATATTTAAAAGGAGAAAGAATGAAATCATACCTATCTAACACAAAGAAATTCCTGCTTCATTCAGTATAAACATAGAGTAACCAGTTTGTAATTTCCAGATGGTTGTAAAAACATAGAACTAGGAAATAGCAGCTTGCTTAATTAAGATAGGAGTTCAGTTAAGAGAGGAAGTGAGTCGGGACAAAAACCTGCAGCTGCAGTGGACTCTGAAGACTGAAATTTGAGTACCAATGTGCTAAATTATGACTAGGCCTAATTAATATAGTGTGTTTTAGCAGTTTTTTTTAAATGTTTGACAGCGCTAGTTTGACAAATCACTATTGATATTTATTTAGGCCTAATAGGAATTGATTCAGTTGATGTTTGTTGACGGTAAATTACCTTTGAAGCAGACTTGGCATTTGATTAGTTAAATTACAACCTCCATTATAAAGGGTGTACACTCCAAAGCAACCAAGGTAATGAAATGTTTGTCTTCATTGTTATTTTCTTAACCTGATCCACTTGTTTTTTGCTTAAATATTATTCATTTAAAAACCTTATTAATGGTAAAAAGATATAAATATAATTTGTCTTGTTACATCATTTAAAACGAACATTTCAGAAAGAATTTATAGACTTTTTGATGTCCTCTGTATTTTTAAACAAATGATAGCAAACAGATAAGATGGATATGGACTTTGCGGCAATCTTTGATAAAACAGGCATATGCAGCAAATTAATTATATTTAATTAAAAACAACCTTAGCAAACTGAATTTTTAATTAGAATGCATGTTTTATCTGCAAAAACAGAGATATTTGTTCTGCCCTGTGAGAGTTTTTTTTATTATAATTTTTTTTTTGCACATGCAAAATTATTTTCCCACAGAAAAGCTCGCTGATTAGCACACCAGCAGTTCCAGAACAGGAAACAGCAGAAGATTGCCTGAACTAAGCTTCACAGAAGACAAGAAAAGAAAAAAAATGTATTTATTTCAAGAAAAACACAATATATTGAAGCTGATTGAGCTAAGCATTCATTGTTGTTTGAATTGCAAAGGATTTTAAATTTATTTTCTCTATCTACATCCTATATCCTAACAGAAATCCATAGTCTATGATATCTTTTTGTTTCAGAGTTGACAAGGTTGACTGTCTTCCACAGATAACAATCTATACTAATAAAAGGCAAAGCCCTCACTGACTCACTCACTCACTGACTGACTCATCACTAATCCTCCAACTTCCCGTGTAGGTGGAAGGCTGAAATTTGGCAGGCTCATTCCTTACAGCTTACTTACAAAAGTTAGGCAGGTTTCATTTTGAAATTCTGCACATAACGGTCATAACTGGAACCTATTTTCGTCCATATATACGACCATAGCCATAGCACTGCAGCTCAGTAGCCGTGTGAGGCGGAGTTGCGTCCCTCATCATCACGCCTCCCACGTAATTGAGTGCATGCCCATATAAGGTAAATATTCGCGGGTGAAGGACTAGCGGCTCACGTGAACTGACTGTGAACGCAGTACGTAGAGAACAAGGATGAGCTCCAAAGAGCACTGAACAAAAAACGTATTACACAATTGAGAAGGCAGCAAAAGAATATGAAGCGAGTGACGCATACAAGCATATTCATAAGTGCAGCTACTGCGGAAACAAAGCACGGTGTAAACCGTAAGTTTAAATTAAGTTTATAGACACGCTCCCGCTGCCGTTTGTCATGCCTACGACGAATATGATATTCGTGAGATACAAGTTTAATGAGAAGACGCAGGGTTTAAACGAGACTTTTGATCACTTTGTAACAGAGTTAAAATTGCTGTAACGGAGTTTAAATTGCTGGTATGCCAGGTCTGAGCTAACATTAAATAAAGCCGTGGACATCACGAGATCGCACGAGCTAGCACAAGCACAGCTGAGAAGCTTCGATGCATGTACTCCAAGCGACAAGGTCTCCTTCGATAGGCTCGGTCCCGGAAGTGACGTCAGGAGAGCCAGGCGGAATCTCCCTGGAATGGTCTGCAGGCAAGGAAGAAAAAGAGCCACTCTGCCACATCCTGGTATGTCTCAGAACTGTCCTTACCCGAGCCCTTTAGTTGCCTCCCATGCGCACGTGTGTGACAATATAAATGTGTATCTATACTAATAAAAGGCAAAGCCCTCACTGACTGACTGACTGACTGACTGACTGACTGACTGACTGACTGACTCACTCACTCACTCACTCACTCACTCACTCACTCACTCACTCACTCACTCACTCATCACTAATTCTCCAACTTCCCGTGTAGGTAGAAGGCTGAAATTTGGCAGGCTTATTCCTTACAGCTCACATACAAAAGTTAAGCAGGTTTCATTTCGAAATTGTACACGTAACGGTCATAACGGTTGATAACGGTCGACAACGTCCGGCATGTTGAACTTTCTTATTTATGGCACCATCTTCACGAAATTTGGTAGGCGGCTTCCCTACACTAACCAAAATTGATGTATGTACTTATTTCGATGGTATGACGCCACTGTCAGCCGCCATATTGAACTTTCCAACGTCACTAATTTTCCAGCTTCCCGTGTAGGTAGAAGGCTGACCCCATCTTCATGAAATTTGGTAGGTCGCTTCCCTGCGCTAACCAAAATCGATGTACGTACTTATTTCGGTGGTATGACGCCACTGTCGGCCGCCATATTGAATTTTCCAAACATCACTAATTTTCCAACTTCCCGTGTAGGTAGAAGGCTGAAATTTGGCTGGCTCATTCCTTACAGCTTACTTACAAAAGTTAAGCAGGTTTCATTTCGAAATTCTACGCGTAACGGTCATAACGGTCAACAATGTCCGCCATGTTGAACTTTCTTATTCATGGCCCCATCTTCACGAAATTTGGTAGGCGGCTTCCCTGCGCTAACCGAAACCAATGTACATACTTATTTCGGTGGTATGACACCACTGTCAGCCGCCATATTGAACTTTCCAATGTCACTAATTCTCCAACTTCCCGTGTAGGTAGAAGGCTGAAATTTGGCAGGCTCATTTCTTACAGCTTACTTACAAAAGTTAAGCAGGTTTCATTTCGAAATTGTACACGTAACGGTCATAACGGTCGACAACGTCCGCCATGTTGAACTTTCTTATTTATGGCCCCATCTTCACGAAATTTGGTAGGCGGATTCCCTGCGCTAACCGAAACCGATGTATGTACTTATTTCGATGGTATGACGCCACTGTTGGCCGCCATATTGAACTTTCCAACGTCACTAATTTTCACAATGTCCGCCATGTTGAACTTTCTTATTTATGGCCCCATCTTCACGAAATTTGGTAGGCGGATTCCCTGCACTAACCGAAACTGATGTATGTACTTATTTCGATGGTATGACGCCACTGTCGGCCGCCATATTGAACTTTCCAACGTCACTAATTTTCCAACTTCCCGTGTAGGTAGAGGGCTGACCCCATCTTCACGATATTTGGTAGGTGGCTTCCCTACGCTAACCGAAACCGATGTACGTACTTATTTCGGTGGTATGACGCCACTGTTGGCCGCCATATTGAATTTTCCAAACATCACTAATTCTCCAACTTCCCGTGTAGGTAGAAGGCTGAAATTTGGCAGGCTCATTCCTTACAGCTTACTTACAAAAGTTAAGCAGGTTTCATTTCGAAATTCTACGCATAGCGGTCATAACGGTCAACAATGTCCGCCATGTTGAACTTTCTTATTCATGGCCCCATCTTCACGAAATTTGGTAGGTGGCTTCCCTGCGGTAACCAAAACCGATGTACGTACTTATTTCGATGGTATGATGCCACTGTCGGCCGCCATATTGAACTTTCCAACGTCACTAATTTTCCAACTTCCCGTGTAGGTAGAGGGCTGACCCCATCTTCACGAAATTTGGTAGGTGGCTTCCCTACGCTAACCGAAACCGATGTACGTACTTATTTCGGTGGTATGACGCCACTGTCGGCCGCCATATTGAAGTTTCCAACGTCACTAATTCTCCAACTTCCCGTGTAGGTAGAAGGCTGAAATTTGGCAGGCTCATTCCTTACAGCTTACTTACAAAAGTTAAGCAGGTTTCATTTCGAAATTCTACGCGTAACGGTCATAACGGTCAACAACGTCCGCCATGTTGAACTTTCTTATTCATAGGTAGAAGGCTGAAATTTGGTACTTATTTCGGTGATATGATGCCACTGTCGGCCGCCAAATTGAACTTTTCAATGGTCTTTGTTACTTATCGGCCCATCTTCAAGAAATTTGGTACGCGGGTTCCCAACGCTAACTAAATCCTACTTACGTACATATATACGTCCATAGCCTGCAGCTCGGTCACCATGTGAGGCGGCGTTGGGTCCCCCATCCCAACGCCTCCCACGTTGTTGGCTGCCTGCCTATATAAGGCCGTCTGTCGCTCCAGTCTCTACATTCCCTTCCTTTTTTCGCCACGGTATTCACGTCTCCCTGCTGATAACTACAGCCTTTTTATTTAATCCACAGCTTCTCTGCTGTTTTATTGTTCATTTATTACGATTATAGTTATTGTATAGGTATTTTAGACTTACTTTACATTGTTCAGGTACCCATTTCCTTTATCATTCCAACCGTACCCCCATTAACATGTCTATCGAGGTGATCACCATCGATCAAAGAACTGTCACTTACTCAAGTGGTTTCCATGCCCGGAGATGGCACCTGCCTTTTCCATTCTCTTTGTTACATATTGCACGCCCATATCAGGCTCACTATTGATATCCGGAGGAACATTGTGTCTTATGTATTGAATGACTGGGACAGGTTCAAGGTGTGGACTGATGGCAGTGCAGGAGATAATTATACTACACAGGAGCACTAGAAGAGTGAAATGCTTAAGTGTACCAAAATGGCCAAATATTTTACACCTTTGGACAACTGCCAATGCCTCTTAAACATCTTAGATTCACAGGTGACGATTTCAGTAATGGACACTTTGATGTTTAGAAATGTTTAAACTCTCAAAATCTGGATGTGAAGTTATCAATGAAACTGGTTGTATACTTACAACGCTTGACAGATGCCGAATGTCTCTTCAACACAAGTCCTACAAATACTGTCGTAATTGAAACAAACCATGAAACTCAAACCGATTATGACAGCAGCAATCCAAGCTGTGAGATTTGAAACAAGATTACTGTTCACATGGCCAACTGTACGTTGCATGCTCAAGAGTAAGCTCAGCGCACAGCTACAGCTTGGTCATATTACAACTGGAGGGCCGAACTGACAACGTGGCATACAAAGAGATCCTTAACAAATAATTATTGGCATATTTTCCCTCAGTTTAAAAAGGTTTAATTTTCTTCTTAATAAAAATTTTAAGGTAGTACTTCACCGCTGCGAAGCGCGGGTATTTTGCTAGTATGTATATATGTAGATATGTATGTATATGTGTATATGTATATATATGTTTATATGTGTGTGTGTGTGTATATATATATATATATATATACTCAGCAAAAAAAGAAACGTCCCTTTTTCAGGACTGTGTATTTCAACAATAATGTTTTAAAAATCCAAATAACTTTACAGATCTTCATTGTAAATTGTTTAAACAATGTTTTCCATGCATGTTCAATTAACCATAATCAATTAATTAACATGCACCTGTGGAATGGTCGTTAAGACCTTAACAGCTTACAGAAAGTAGGCATTTAAGGTCACAGTTCTAAAAACGCAGGACACTAAAGAGACTTGTCTACCGACTGTGAAAAACACCCAAAGAAAGATGCCCAGGGTCCCTGCTCATCTGAGTGAACGTGCATTAGGCATGCTGCAGGGAGGCATGAGGACTGCTGATGTGGCTAGGGCAATAAATTGCAATGTCCACACTGTGAGACGCCTAAGACAGCGCTACAGGGAGACAGGAAGGACAGCTGATCATCCTCGCAGTGGACGACCACGTGTAACAACACCTGCACAGGATCGGTACATCCGAATATCACACCTGCGTGACAGGTACAGGATGGCCACAACAACTGCCCGAGTCACACCAGGAACACACAATCCCTCCATCAGTGCTCAGACTGTCCG
Source organism: Polypterus bichir lapradei (assembly GCA_026402145.1). Taxonomy (NCBI): domain Eukaryota; kingdom Metazoa; phylum Chordata; class Cladistia; order Polypteriformes; family Polypteridae; genus Polypterus; species Polypterus bichir. Next base: position 838,583 of record JANRMT010062833.1, on the reverse strand, counting down.
CAATAGGCTGAGAGAGGCTGGACTGAGGGCTTGCAGGCCTGTTGTAAGGCAGGTCCTTACCAGACATTACCAGCAACAACGCCGCCTATGGGCACAAACCCACCTTCGCTGGACCAGACAGGAGTGGCAAAAAGTGCGTGAGTTTCTGCATGACTGCAATGTCAGTGTTCTGCCATGGCCAGCGAAGAGCCCAGATCTCAATCCCATTGAGCACGTCTGGGACCTGTTGGATCGCAGGGTGAGGGCTAGGGCCATTCCCCCCAGAAATGTCCAGGAACTTGCAGGTGCATTGGTGGAAGAGTGGGGTAACATCTCACAGCAAGAACTGACAAATCTGGTCCAGTCCATGAGGAGGAGATGCACTGCAGTACTTCAAGCAGCTGGTGGCCACACCAGATACTGACTGGTACTTTTGATTTTGAGCCTCCCTTCATTCAGGGACACATTGTGAAACATTTTTAGTTTATGTCTTATGGTGTTGACTCTTTTAGTGTTCATACAAATATTTACACATTAAGTCTACTGAAAGTAAAAACAGTTGAAAGTCAGGGGACGTTTCTTTTTTTGCTGAGTATATATATATGACAGCAACACTCATAACAGTGACAAAACAATTACATTGTCAATCATGTTACATTATTTTTAAAATGTTTCCTTTTCTTTTTCATTACTTCTTTAACACACTACTTCTCTGCTGCGAAGCGCGGATATTTTGCTAGTTTAAGAATAATAATCCAGAATCCAGTGGTCTAGGGCCAGGGTCAGTGTCCTATGCAAGTTAGGATAGGTCAGTGATGACTATCAGGCACCAAAAATCCAAGCATGGCAATGAAAAATTAAGCCAGCGTTGTTTAACAACAAAGCCAGTACACCTTCCTTTTTGGCGTCGGAAGCGTCTGCAACTCTGAGGGGCACTCAGCTCACTTATACAGGTGAACACTGGCATTCAGGTAAAGAAGTCAGGAGACTAATAATACAATCAACATAAAGTCCCATCAGAAGAAGAAAACTGAGAAGATAGCATACAAGAAAAGATGTTAAGTAAAGAAACACGATCATAGGACACTAGCCACTGGGATAAACTAACACATAAAGATGAAATAAAAACAAAAATTAACAAGATGAGCAGATGGCCAGCCACACCAGTTGGTGCCCATATCACACAAGAAATTCCTTTAGAAAGAGCTTTAGCAATGTATTTTTGTGAAACTAAGCAGAAACTACTTTGTCTTTTAGAGTGAAAAGGTACATTTGAAAATTGGAATTATTAAGTATAATTGGGTCCAGGGGCCTCATGTATAAATGGTGCTTAAGCACAGAAATGTTGCATAAGAATGTTTCCACGTTCAAATCGCAATGTATAAAACCTAAACTTGGCGTAAAGCCACGTACATTTCTACAGTGCCTCTTACCCTGTCGTACGCAAGTTCTCCGCTCGGTTTTGCAGACTGGCGGCACCCAGTGTCAAAGCAGTGCTACTGTTCCTGTGTGGTTATTCTTTGTTTCTTAGACTAAGATTCCTGACGCGGCTTTATAAATACACTGAAACTAACTGCATATTGTTTATTAGTGTTATGCATCTGATTGTAATTAACCTGTAATAATATAATGATCCAGGGAATAGCCATAGTATTCCAAATACCATAACTGCTTTAGCATTGTTACTCCCACTGCACCTTCTTTTTCTGCATGCAGCTGCACCCGTTAGGGGTTGCCACATATTATTCTCACTGCACCACTCGGAGTATTTATATCACTGGGTCTGAGTGGTGAATCACAGCAGCAGCTGATCGGAAAGTGAATTATCGGGATACAGCATCAAGCACACGCTGCTTCAGCCACAGCAAAATGCTTCAGAATCTTTCCTGTATGGACCTCGCGGTTCAGAAACAGTTTCATCCCAAGAACTTTAAACACAGTCAATCAGTCCGTCAAGTGCTCCTTGTAGAACTGTTTGTACTTATAAGTACAATTGCCTCACTGTAAACTTGCACTTCAGTTATAATATTGCACAACCTGCGCCACTTTATAAAGCGTGTATTTACATATGACGACAATATCATTTTTAAGATGAAATGCAGCAAAATATGTTAATTATATTATACAGATAGAACTAACTTCATTTAAGTAATCTGTATTGTTAATAATTAAACATGTGAGGACACGGTGCCGCAGCACTAGCTAGTTCACAGATTGATCGTGATTGATTGCTGTATGCTGGAAAGATAGATGGATAGAATAATTAAACACATACTACGAAGATATTTCAATGTTCCTTAAATGTTTTGAAGAATTGTCGTTGTAAGCTTACAGATGGCTTAACGTCTATTACAGAGCTGATTGTGTGGTGATTGGGTATGTGGAGAAAGAAAAGTAAGGACAGGAATTGGGGGTTCGTATGTTTGAAAGAGACAGTACTGCCACCGTGTTCCCATGTTTAATAACATGCTTTCATTCCTATCATAATGAAAAAGATATCACGTATACATCTCAGTATTTTAATTATTCAAAGAGCTGTAATATCACGAATGTAATGGATTCTGTGTCCTGTCGGAGGAAGAGAAAGTTGGTTTAAGAACCACGTAGTGATTCACACACATAGAGCACATAGAAGAATAAATACAGAACAAAGCATTTAACGTGTTACTTTAGTTATGATGGGATTTGAGAAACTAGTAAATTAATCAATTTTAAGATGAAGTTTATGATGTTCTACTTTAATGACAAAATAAACTACATGATTAAAGTGGAAATTTCGAGATTAAAGTTGACATTTCCTGCTTTTTTCCCCACTGTGTGCCTATTGTTTTTTTCTCTGTACCCTAATAAGTTTTCATATGACACTCTGACAGTGGGCTACGACTCGCCTTTTCACGGCGACTTGGATATGTGACAATTTCTTTTTTATTTTGGGTACTATACGACTTGGTGGACTTGAGCTTTCAAATTTCTCTTGACACCCTGTCACTTGATCAACTTCCTTTTGTTGATTATATCACTGTTTAAACCAACAAATAGTAAGTTTTTCTTGCCTCCACTTGGTATTTGCGGAAATTCTTACATTTTTCCCCATGCTTTTCCCATTGTCTTGTCACAGAAGGCTGAGGTTAAGGGCTATTTATATTAATTTGCATATTCATAGAGGCGTAATTCTGGGAGGAGTTGGGGCAGGACAGAAGGCGCGTGCACGAGTGTTACTTTTCACGCTGACCGGGATTTATGTAGCGGAAGAACGTGGAAGTTGGAGTACGCACAGATTCCTGCATCTAGATTTTTCTGTGCGTAAGCACATTTCGACTTTTGTGCTTAAGTCATGATATAGTGTGAATTCTAAGCAGTGCGTTATGCATGAGGCCCCAGGTCTGAGTTTTTTAAACAATGCCCTGTCAACTAACACTTTTATGCATTAGGAACTTTGTCAATAAAGATCTTTTGACACTGTTAAGAACATATGCTGCCAGAACAGTAATTGAGATTTTTGCTAGTTTTGTGTGGGATTTTACTTTAAAGTACAGGCAGTAGATTTCAGCTTAGAAATTTCCTTTTCTGTAATAAAGTAAAAATTGCTTGTGGTGTGTACAAGGGCCTTGACAATGTTTTACGAATACTTCAAGATTACTTTGCCATTCATGAAAACTATCAAAACTTGCAACAATTCATCCCTGCTCCTCATGATTTACAGGCTAGGAGCACAGGAAGAGCTTGAAGAAAGGAAGGAGAAATTCTTGAAGCCTCAAAGCTTGTTCTCCTTGCATCTGAGGTGAAGATCAAAGACCAGCCATAGAAGGTATGCCCCAGAAGGACACAGGAAATTCACAACACAGGGACTACCTAGTGACATTTATATTTGTTTTCATTGAATGATGCCTTTTCCCAAGGCACCTTATGACATTTGAGATACAATTGGTTTCATTTCTGTTTTGTTTTTCTATTTGGAGCACAGGCAAGTGAAGTGACTTGCTTATGTTCACATGATGTCAGTAGCAGGATTTGAACTCACAACTCTAGATTTAAGTCCAATGCTATAATCACCACGCCACACTGCCTATTACATAAAGTCAAGTCAAGTCAAGTTGTGGAGCATGCACTGGTACAGTGCATTGCCGCACCCACTACACGAAGAAAAAACTCGGGATCCCAGTTTGCAACCCCCCCAGACAGACACACAGTCCAGTCCCACCCTCTGGAAATTCCCCTCCATCTGCCACAGCCAGGTGTTATGTGGGCGACCCCTTGGCCAGATACAGCCACTCGGGTCCCCAACAATGAGGATCTTACGAGCCAGATCATCCTCGGGGAAACGCATCACATGGCCATAGTGCCGTAACTGGCACTCCCTCACAATGCGGATAATGTGCCTCATTTGGGACTCCATGAGCAACCACTCATTCGACACAAAGTCAAACCAACGGTACCCAAGGATTTTCCGGAGAGACACAGTACCAGAGGAGTCCAGTCTTCGTCTCAGGTCACTGGATAGCGTCCATGTCTCGCAACCATATAGCAAGACAGGAAGTACCAGGACTCTAAAGACTTGGACCTTCGTTCTTTTGCATAGATATCGGGAGCGCCACACACCCCTTACCAGCGACCTTGTGACCCCCCATGCTCTCCCAATCTGTCTACTGACTTCACAGGAAGAGTCACCAGAGACATGAATGTCACTGCCAAGGTAAGTAAACCACTCAACAAGGTCAACACTCTCTCTGTAAACAGACACACTGCTGATGGCTGTGCCCAAGAGGTCATTAAAGGCCTGGATCTTGGTTTTTATCCAGGACACTCGCAAGCCCAGACACTCAGACTCCTCACTCATTCTCTGAAGTGCCCCGATCAGTGCCTCCATTGACTCCGCGAAGATCACAGCATCGTCAGCAAAGTCAAGATCCGTGAATCTTTCTTCACCAACAGATACCCCACAGCTGCTGGACCCCACAACCTTGCCCAACACCCAGTCCATACAAGCATTGAACAGAGTAGGAGCAACAACACACCCCTGACGAACCCCAGAATCAACTGGGAAAAACGCAGAGGTCCTGCCTCCACTCTGCACAGCAATCACAGTCAGGATGTCCTTAACGGGGAACTCGATCAACTAAGTCGAACGCTTTGTGAAAATTAACAAAGGCTGCAAAGAAACTCTGCCGATATTCATGTTTGCACTCCATGAGAACCCTCAGTGCCAGGATGCGGTCGATGGTAGACTTCTTAGGCGTAAAACCAGACTGTTCCTTTCGCTGGTAGGTGAGCAAGTAAGCACGGATCTTATTGAGGACGATCCTAGCAAGGACCTTACCCAGCACTGAGAGCAGTGTTATCCCCCTGTAGTTGCTGCAATCCAGGGATCACCCTTCCCTTTCCAGATAGGGATGACAAGTCCCGTTTTCCAGTAAGTTGGGACGATGCCAGTCTCCCAAATGGAAGCAAAGATTGCTTGTAATGCCAGGAGGACAGCCTTACCACCAGCCTGGAGAAGTTCACCCCGGATACCACAGAATCTTGCAGCCTTTCCACCCCTCAGCTGGTTCACTACCTGTGCAATCTCAGTGTGATTGAGTGGTGCACAGCTAATTGGAGGATCAGCCTCAAGAACCATGGACCCAGAGGCATCCAACGTTCTAGCTGGAGAATCAGCTTTGAACAACTGCTCAAAGTAGCCAGCCCAGTGGGTCACAACTGCAGTGTCATCCGTAAGGACCGTTCCTTCAGCTGCCCTGACTGTGGCTCTCTGAGGAGCAGATTCAGATGTGCGTAATGCTTTGATTCCTCTGTAAGCAGGACGTGGGTCGCTAGACCACAGATGGTGTGCCACTTGCTCACAGATTCCTCTAACAAACACCTCTTTATCTGCCCTCAGAGCCCTCGCAGCCGTCCTTTTCAGTTCCTGTTACAGACCAGAGTTGCCATTGAGCCGTGCGCTGTGACTCCTCAGGAGATTCAGGAGTCTCTGGGCATGATGGGTCAAGATACTCTGAAGGTAGAATAAAAAAGATACAGCCTCAAAAGGAGTACAGTGAATAGCACAGTATAAATTAAAAGATCTTAAGGCATAAGACTGACAATGTTTTTTTCTTATAAAATTTAATGCACATTATTGTCAGCTACTAATTGCCTTTCTTTAACAATGTTAATGTTACTTCCACCTAAAGTATCAGTTTGTGACACATATAGAGTATGTACAATTAGTATTTTTTTTGTAGACTTTAAAGATGTAAGCATGAAAGCAAACTAATGATTTGTTTAAATGTCAAAACAGATTTTTTTTTCTGAACATATTGTGCAATTTTTTTCCTCTAAGTGAGCATCTTTATTAACTTGGATTGCTGCTCATATGTTTACTCCACATTATGCTTTAATTTTCATGCCTGACATGTCTAATTTCAGCTCTAGTTTGCTATTTTATATCTCACTCATTATTTTTTATGGATATAAGTTTAAGAGTTATATAGAGGTGAGCACAGGAAGGCCAAATATGATAACTCGGTAAAGTGTGGCAGGGAATTGTGCCTCTCCATTTTTCAAAAGCAATGCTTTCTGCCAGCATAGGAAGAATAAAATATCACTTTTTGGTCTGAAAGACATTATCAACCAATTAATTTACTATGCAAAACAAAATACTAAATTACTAGCGACTGGGAGCCCAATCGAATCGGGCTACAAATTCAATGTTTGTGAAATCCATACTTTCTCTGCAAAGAATTATTTGTTTTGTTAAGTCCTTGAAATGATTTTGTTATCTTGGCCCTCGTTTGTGGTTAAAAGATACCTTTTTGGCCGCCGCATGGCATGGGCTGCTCGATTTCTTTCAACCCGTGCTGCATCTGCAGCTGCTCGAGCTTCTTCAGTTGCTTGTGCACGGCTTGCATGATGTCTGTCAGCATTAGTAGCATTCTGTAGCGCATGTTCTTCATCTGTCCTTTGTGTCCGATTTGCATGATTTCTTTCAGCATTAGTAGCATTTGTAGCCATATGCTGCTCATTCATTTGTTGTGCTCGTTGTGTACGTGTGGTCGCATTAGCAAGTCTAAGTTCCGCGTCACTCATGTGACTTCGTTTCCTACGCATCCTTCCGCGGCGGCTGCTCCAGGTATTGCTGCGAACACCATACATACGGATAGTATCAAATTATATATAAGGATAGTAGAATATAACACTGTAGCACATGTATAACAAAAGACACAAAATATACTACATATTAAAGTGAGTCAGATTATCAAGGATGATGAGCCTCAGGTCCTTAAAGTAGTAACATCAGAAGCATTTAAAAAATGTACACATAGAGTGAAAAATCTTACAAATATGAACATATGTTAAGGATCTTCTTATTATCTGGATGATTAGGTTGTTTTTTGTTAGCATGGTGACTTCTTTAGCTATTCCTCTAGGTAATACCTACAACATAATGTGTGATGCACCCACTCAAGGGCATCATACTCAACATGCCCATTCCAAGGTGTTATGCTGTGTTCCAATAAAATTAATTTTTTGCATTTTTCAGACTAACATATTGTATACTACCAACACTATAACCTAAACATTTTTTTCATAGAAAAATAAATGGCTGATAGAGGAAGATTTAACTTATATTTAAATTAAACTTATATTTAACTTAGATTGGATTAACTCTTATACAGAGGGAAGTACTGCAGTATATGGCATAGGCATCTCAAACTTGGGACTTGGCACGCCAGTATGTTTTCTGTATAGCCATTAATGTAATTTTATTTTTTATTTACATGGTATATTCATGCTGTCATTTTGTTACATTAATGAGAGCAGATAACCAGAATGTTTAATGGACTTGAATGAAATTAGTACTCCCCCTGTCATTTTATTTCCTATATTTTTCTATTTAAATTCTTTAATTAAGTTATAGTGTCAGTTTATCTGTTGCTTCAATTATGCAGCTTTTGCTATACGATTCTCAACAGTAGTGCCTATGCTTGTGAAAAAACATGTTTGAAATTAAAAATGGATTTTATTGCTACTTACATTACAACATGCCTTCCAATAAATGGCACTTCACAAATGTTAACTATGTGTAATTGCTGGATGGACAGAAATTGCCTTATATTATAAACATCTGTATGAAAAAATCTGTCTGGACTACTAAAATATAGATTAGATTAAATTAACTGTATTACAATACAATATAATTTATTTTTGTTTAGCCCAAAATCACACAAGAAGTTATGCAATGGGCTTTAACAGGACCTACCTCTTGACAGCCCCCCAGCCTTGACTCTCTAAGAAGACAAGGAAAAACTCCCAAAAAACTCTTGCAGGGAAAAAAAAAATGGAAGAAACCTTGGCAAAGGCAGTTCAAAGAGAGATTCCTTTCCAGGTAGGTTGAGAGTGCAGTGGGTGTCAAAAAGAAGCAGGTCAATACAATACAATACAATACACAGAACACAAGTAATCCTCAATACAGTGTAAAAATAAAAATATTACAAGTACAGAGCAGAAGTTAACAATAGATGATATCACATAATATGATTTGGATTTGGATCTCGATGGGAAATTAGTATCCATACAGCAGCAGAATCATAAAAAACAAAGATACTCACAGGACACATAATACAATCAATCAGCCAATAACTAAATAATAATAAAAAAATGCATGTATATTATTCAGAAATAGCAAAATGAATTTAAAGAGAATAAGCATTTAATCTCAGATGTTGGGAGGAATTATTGAATTGCCAGCTACCAGTAATCAAAAAAGACCCTCAGAGATGCTTCTTAGCACACTGAGGTGGAATCTAAAAGTGCTCAGAGAGTGTGCCTCTTGCAGGGAATGGATTTTTTTTTTATGGCCCCTAGTTTTATCCTAATATCGTCTTTTCCATAACACCTTCCAGTGTGTCCAGGGTTAATCCTGTGATGGAGTATTTATTTCCGTGGGTAAAAATCAAAAGGCCTTTTGGAGCCATTTTAATGGATTAGGTAAAACAGATAGAGATATATAGAGTGCATTTAGAAAGTATGCTGACCCCTTAACTTGCTGTTATGTACATTTTAATTTTAAATGGATAATTTTGCAATTTCTGCGTATCAGTCTACACTCAATAGTCCATAATGCCAAAGTCAAAAAGATTTACAAATATATAAAATATATGAAATCTCTTATTTGTTAAAGTACGCAGATCCATAGTTCAGTACTTTATAGTACTTTTGGCATCAATTACAGTTTTGGGCCTCCTTGGGCTCAACAAGCTTTGTACACCTGGATTTCAGTAATTATTCCTATTCTTTCTAGCAGATCTTCTCAAGTTCCATTAGACTGGACGGGAAGTGTCCGTACGTAAACTGCCATTTGGTCCCTCCACAGATATTCTATGGGTTTAAGTCTGGGCTTTGACTTAGCCAGTCAAGGACAGTCAAAAATTTGTCCTGGAGCCACTCCAGCCTTGTCTTGGCTGTATGCTTTTTCTCATTGTCATGCTAAAATGTGAACTGTTGCCCCAGTTTCCATGTGCAGTCTGGAGCAGGTTTTCTTCAAGGACCTCTCTGTACTTGGCTGCATTCATCCTTCTTTAAATTCTGACAAGTCTCTCTGTCTCTGCCACTCGGGAGCACCTCCACAGCATGATGCTGCCACCATCCTGCTTCATTGTAGAGATGGTATTAGGCAGATGATGACAAGTGCCTGGTCTTTGCAAGAAACAATGCTTAGAGTTCTACTCGAAGAGTTTAATTTTTGTCCCATCAGACCAGAGAATCTTTTTCTTCATGCTTTTAGAGTTCTTTAAATACAATTTGGCAAACTCTAAGAGACAGTTTGCCACTCTACCAAAAATGTCCAGTTGCTGGAGAGCTGCAGAGATGTTCGTCCTTCCAACATTCTTTCTCATCTCAGAAGAGGACTTCTGAAGCTTTGTTAGAATCACCATTGGGTTTTTGGTAATTGAAGCAAGACCCTTCTTGCCCAGTTGCTTAGTTTCCTCAGATAGCCAACTCTAGGAAGGGTCTTGGTGGTCTCAAACTTCATTACTTTCATAAATAATGAGTGGAATGAGGTACAGGGAACACTAAAAAGTTTAGAAATGATTTATACCCTTGCCCTGATTTATTCCTCACCACAGTTTTATCACAGAAGTCTGGTTAGAGTTTCTGTTAAGGTGCAGTGTAAAAATATACAGTACAGTAATCCCTCGCTATATCGCGCTTCGACTTTTGCGGCTTCACTCTATCGCGGATTTTATATGAAAGCATAACTAAATATATAACGCAGATTTTTCGCTGTTTCGCGGGTTCTGTGGACAATGTGTCTTTTTACTTCCTGTATATGCTTCCTCAGTTGGTTTGCCCAGTTGATTTCATACAAGGGACGCTATTGGCGGATGGCTGAGAAGCTAACCAATCAGAGCACGCAGTTAAGTTCTCCTGACTGAGAAGCTAACCAATCAGAGCACGCAGTTGAGCTCCTGCGTGCTGAATGCAGTGTTAACCAGGAAGTCTCATCTCGCTCATTCAGCATCAACGTGTTTCGCTGTGTAAAGAGTTGTGCTCTTTAGTGTTTATCTTTGTGCATAGTCAAGCCCTTCATTATGGCTCCAAAACAATCTGCTACTGCTTCAGGGGCCGTGCCCAAGCGCAAGAAGAAGATGTTAACAATTGCCGAAAAGGTAAACGATTTGGATTTGTTGAAGGCTACGATTCTTTTTATTTAAAAAGTAGGAAAGGAATATAAGATCTACGGCTGCAGTGTCCTTTTAACCAGGGTGCAAAACGAGTTGTAAGTGGATGTAATAAGGCAGTAGTCTGGATGGAATCTGCTTTAGGGATTTGGATTGAAGACTGCCAGAAGAAGAACAACGGCAGTGCTACACAATCGCCTGAAGTGGCTCCTTTACAAGGGCTGTAACGCTCTCCTTTGTTGTGCAGTAAAATTAAACTCATTGTTATCGGACAAGTCATCGTGTCATTGTTGGTGAGTAACCATAATTAATTTTCTTCTTACAGTGCTTAGTACATGTACGTACGTTTAGTGTCACTGTACACACATTTACTGTATACTATTTTCTTGCATTGTACGTATTTATTGCTGGTGGCCTGTCTATCGTAATGGCTGTAACATATGTGATATCGGAGACACTCAATATCTTTAAAATAATATTTAGGTTTTACTGTATATAAACAGTGTGTTTATATACATAATTTCAATGAATCTTACCTAATATCTAAGAGAATACAAAGGGATTATGCTGTATAACTCTGCGGGGAATATTTATAAACAGTGCGGGAGAGTTTATAAGGGCTTAAAATATATAAAAATAACCATACAAACATATAGTTTCTACTTTGCGGATTTTCACCTATCGCGGGGGGGTCTGGAACGCAACCCCCGTGATCGAGGAGGGATTACTGTATATATATATATATATATATATATATATATATATATATATATATATATATATATATATATAATCTTCATTTGGATCTTGATCTTTGTTTGTCCGCGAATGAATTAGAAGTAGAAGCACTAGATGGCAGTAGAGAGACAGCCAAAACATAGGCATTGCATTAAGAATCTCCTCCAGGCTTATACTACTGAAGACTGTAGTACTCCAGTCACACCTCAAAACACAGACATTCAAACTAAACAAATTGTTGTGCTTTAAATTAACTAAAGAAATCTTCATTTAGATCTTGATCTTTGTTTGTCTGCGAATTCCACGCATGCGTAGACCACCTTCCAGTTTAGTATGTTGTTGTTACTCACGGATGTCAACAATGTGCCGGAATAACGAAAGTGGTGGTGGACAGTGTTAGGCTGGTTAGCTCTTGAGGCGTGGTTAGAGAATGAGATTGCCGAAGATAAAAGGTACATGCCTACGTAACATATGAATGAAAGAAAGACAGTGGGTAAAATAAATGACAACTAAACCTCACGTTCCGGAAATTATTATTGTTACATTGTAGCCGGCGAGTGCTGCGCGTCTCACAGTTGTGCAGTGCCTTGCTCACATTGTCAGTGAAGTGATCCCTATTTATGCTTTAAAGAGCCTGGATACCTATGTGTCCCCCTTTTATAACCATTGCTCCGTGTATATTGCCTTACTCTTTGGATTGCCACAAAGCAACCTGCGAGATTGGAGAAAGGTTGAGAAGACATCGTGAGAGGAAATGATAGCGTCATGAAAACGAGATGGACTGTGAACGGACAGAAGCAGAAATGCTCCTACACCACCACATAATCACTATTCGGACAGTGATTCCGAGTAGGCCGTTCCTATCGAATCAATGTCCAAGGGTTTTCTTTTTTAATTTTGTTTCCCTTATAAAAAATCATAATGCTGTGTGACGAAGGGCGCGACTGGCAGCACGCGTTTAAACAGGGAGCACTTCACAGACAACTTTAACACGCGCAACGTAGTTGGGCGCACATGGCTAGTGTATATGTATGCATATATATATATATATATATATGTATGTATATATATATATATATATATATATATATATATATATATAGTCACATACGTGCACATGGGAGGCAGTCTAAGGGCTTAGCTGGGAGTAAGATACAGAGCCAGGGGTTGATGAACAGTACTAATGCCATTTCTTCCTTTTCTACAGACCACCAGAAGGAAAGACCAGTTAAGACTTCACCTACTTCTGCTGTTTCTCTATGCCCTCCTGCATAACTCATTTCTGCCTGAGATCCCAACCCTTGCTGTCCTCCACCTATAAAAACCCAACTCTTCAATCTGCTAGTCAGTCACAATCTATATATATATATATATATATATATATATATAAAGGCACCTGTTCATTTATTCTTAGAAGTATGTTAAATAAATAACAAACATATTATGCAAGCAACTATTACATTTAAGTAACGGTGGGCTTATTCATGATTTTAGTTATTAATTGCTGTATGTGTTATAATGAATCTGCCAGCACATTAGGAACTGCAGAATTAAACTAAATAAATAGTGTCAACTAAAACTGCAGAAGAAATATGAAACCAGATTATATCAAAAAACAATAGATTGGTATATCCAACATACTATTTGTTATAAATTTATAGCACAATAAAAAAGAAAATGAAATTTAACTGATAACAATACAGAAAGGGCAATATAAAACACTAATGAACCCTTGAAAGTTTGTAATTTCGCCCCCCTTGTATGAGAAGAAAGGAAAATTATAAAATAAGAATCTTATAAGGTCAAGAAGAGCAATCATTGAACACAATGTAAAAGAGGCAATATATGACAGCAAAACACTTCTTCAGCGAAAAATGGCAATAAAAAGCAAAGTCAAAGAGGCTCTGAAATTTACAACTCATCTGAGCAGCCAAGGATACACTCAAAGAGTATGCTTCATCAGAAGTCAAAAGGAGAAGACAAGGGAAAACAAATGGAAAAGAATATTAAATGGAGGCAGAGCCATTTAACTCATTAAATCCAAAGTCGGGGCCTTTTCTAACTAAGATATGCCCTAGCTTGACGTCTCACTGTTTATTATCTGTAAGTGAAATGCGAAGCACATAGAATTTAATAGATGAACCTTTAGAATGAAGAGTAAACACTGAACATTACCTTAAAAACAGTTTCTTGGCAGTAGTAGACCTCTCCTTGTTTTTTAAATTAGGAAACATGTAAGAGGCCAACAGAGCCACTTGGGCAATATAGCACCTCATCAAGATGGCAAACCGTGCACTGAATAAAAATAAATAAATATGTATGCAATAAAGAAGGGTATGAGAACTGTACAATTTTAGACATTAACTAGAACATTACAATGGTTATTTTGTTATATCATTTATTCAGTGTATGAAAACTGAATTACCTGTTGTAGCCAGGTGCAGGAATGACAGTTCCACTATGTAAGACAATTTTGGGCACCAACAGGGTCATCTTGTTTATTGACCAAAAAAAGAAAAGATCAGAACAAAAAGAAATGCTCATCAGCTTGCTTCCCGTTATGTGGGTATTCAATGCTTAAACAAAGAAGTTGATGGGCTGGTTAGCCAGGTTTGGAGTGTTTGCAGAACTTCATCTGGCATTCCCTTTAAGCCAGTAATGACAGCCCCTTCCAGGAGGCCTGGGTTTTTATGGCGGCTACACTGGAAGGCATGTGATCAGTTGCTCTCACTAGGCGGCTTCTTAGTACTGCAGAGAAAGAAGGAGATGACAGTGTTAGTAATAGCACCCTCTGTCTTCCTGGTTGGTTACTACATACCTCAACCGAGCAACACAGTGGTGACACTATATATAAGAACAAGATATCTTGACATTTAAAAAATAGCATATAATATTTTACACAAAAAGAGATAACTTAATTTTATTATATTAATAAAAGAAAATAGACAAAGAGTTTATTTTTATAATTTTTTTCTACATTTCTAAATGTTTCTCACTCCTTTCTACAAAACAAATGCAGGTATAGCTTTTATTAACTATAACTATGTTTGACATTTCTTAAGTTTTCAGGAGTCAGAACAGTCTCAGTTTGATATATTTTGCCTGTTATAGTTTATCCGGCTATTCATAAACCTTTCTTTAAATAACAAACCTTCCTCCAACTTGTTTTTACACTGAGTTTTTGTCCCTTTCTTACTTTTAAAGTATGATTAAACAATGTTTTTACTAAGCATTCTGAAAGCTATATTAACCAGATTATTTCTTTTCCATGCAAAACGTGCAAGTACAGTGTGACACTAGAGGGCGCTGTCACTTCTCAAACCCCACAGACAAAACGTTCAGACACTAGGTAAAAGCACTAGAAATATTTTTAATTTATTCTTTTTGAATATATTGTGCTTTTCAAGCACCTCCACCACCACAAATCACAAATTAATAATAATAACAATAATCCTCCTCTCCTCCCAGAAGCTTCGTCACTCTACCTCCCAACTCCAGCTCTGCTTGCTGGGCCTCCCATTGTCCTTTATATATATCCTTGACCTGGGTCAGATGAGGACTCTTATTTTTCTTCAGCCCGGAAGTACTTCTGTTTTTCTGTCCCCATGACTTGGGAGTACTTCCGGGCTATAGGGAAAATACAAATCACCGTGTCTCCCTGCAGCGTCACATGGTGGCACCCATGGTACCCAGCAGGGCTGTGAACCCAAACTCCATCACTTCATCAGCTATATGCTGCAGGGAAGACGCAGTGGCCTGGATGAGCTGTCGGCCGTCCATCACAACAATTAAGTATAATCACCATAAAAATAAGTTTTGTAATGCTTTGTTTTAAATTAAAGTTTAATTAAAGTTTTAATTAAAAATACTTTATTTTTGGTATGAATGATCTAAAATCAATACATTTCAAAATCTGTTCTAATCCAGTACTAAACTACACTATTTTAGTGGGCAGTATGAAATGAGATATATAAAGTAAAACATGACTGATTGAGCCCATATTTTTTTTTTTTTTTTTTTTTTTTTTTTCAAAGTTAAGCAGGGCTGGGGCAGCTCATCCCTAGAAGGTCAATTTCCTTAATCAATCCCTGTAAATGAGCTTCTTTCCTAATTAGTTTTCCTATTTAGCTATTTCTGTTTCCAAATTACTTTGCAAAATGAGTTTTCTTTTCTTGAAGTTTATTAGTAGCAATCTGCATTGTTTCTAGTATTTTTAAATTACATGCCTCTTAAGTCAGAAACCAGTTTCAAACTAGACAGTCATTTTTGTGTAAAACTCCCATATCATCAAGGCATTGAAGTAACACTCATTTTTTGTATGACTCATTGCTACAAATTAAGTATTTTGTTCTGACTAAAATGACACAACTCTAAAATTGTGGCACTGCATGGATTGGTTCAAATCACATCATGGTTTTATATATTCTCCACATCTCTGGGTGAGGTATCCTCCCATAATGTGAAAGCCACCCATGGTCAAATGCCAGCTTCAAGACCCTGAACTGAATTAAACAGGATGGAGAATGTTGGGTTATGAATTCAAATTAATATCTCAAAAAATTTTCCAATGGATATTCCTTAAAAGAGTACTCTATGAACCTATAATAGCAGATTTATTAATAAAAAGTACAGACAGACTAGTGCAGACAAAAATAACTTAATCACTGTCTCTGATTGTTCCAAATATATGGTGTAGTTTTGTCTGCTTGAGACCCTAAATATGGTTTTACTTAATATCAGAATATTAACTAATAGAATGTTATGAAATGTAGCTCAGAAGTATTGCAGTGCTAAAATATATTTGGCAGTGATCTGGTGAATATTTTGTCATACCATCTAAGCCATAAAAATATCAATCTTGCTAGTTTTCAATCTTTTGAATATCTTGTCAGAGTTAGCAACAGAGTATCACATTCCTTTTAGTTTCCATTTATCATCTGAAAAATGTAATGCCTCTTTTATCAGTGAATTTTCAGACAGGTTTTTCATAGTAGGCAAGTTCAGTTTTCATGTAGATAATCAGTGTGACCCCCAAAGCAAGACAGTTTATTAACTATTTTCATTCTTTTGATCTTAGTCAATATGTCACCCAGCCAACACACAAGGGAGGTCACATATTTAATTTAGTTATTTCAAAGAGGCTTAACATTGACATCCGCGTATCAGACCATCGCTGTTTTTTCTTTGAGGAAACAGCTTCTGTGATTGTAACTAAAGAACAGCATGCTGGTAAAATATGTTATTTTAATACTATAGCTGCTTCTAGGTTTGCTAACATTCTTAATATTCAGTCTGAGTTTATGCTTATTCTTTTATACTTGGCAATGCAAATATTAAGGTGAAAAACATTTTAAAGCTATGCTGAGGGCTGCAGCTGACATAAGAACTTAAGCAGTCTATAAACTCTAAAGGAATTATAATAATGCTTAGAAAGAATGGAGTAAACCTAAATTTACAGAACATTATGAAATTCTGATGACTTATATAACTGAATACAATAAATCAGTTCAATTTCAGAGACGGCCCCAATTTTCTAAACCTTTATATGACTATTCAGGAAATCCGTGAGTATTGTTTTCAACTATTGATCACCTTTTAAACCCAGCTCAATCAATGCAATAGATCTTGATCTTGATCTTCAGGAGCAAAAAGTGAGGGTTTTGCTGCATTTTTTTTTACGAAAAAATAAGTAATATAAATACAAACCTGAAAAATAAACGTAAAAAATACAATGAATTAAACTCCTTTGCTAAATGAGGTGTCTCTCAATAATAATGGAATAATTATCAGGTAAAATCCTCCACAAGTGTACTTGATCCAGCTCCAACAGACATTTCTGGCATGCCAATTAACAATGTACTAGAGATAGTTACCTGTGCATTAGGTACTGGATTTTTCCAGACTCCTTAAAGACTGCATTTTTTTAACTCCTAGTAACAAAAAAGTAACTGCTGTATTTTGAACAATTCTACACATATCTCTAGCCTGCCTTTTTCAAGTAAAAAAAGTGTTTTTGTTTTCAGTTTAATAATTGCTTGAATAAAAACTCTGTTCTGAGTGGGCTTTACACATTCTCCCCATCTCTGTGTGAGTCTTCCTCCCATATTGTCAAAGCCACCCATGTTTAAATGCCTGCTTCATGACCCTGAACTGAATTAGGCATTCATTCAGAACTATTCTGAGTTTCTCATATCTCCACAGAGGACATCTGAATCTCTGTCAGAATCACCATTGGGTTCTTGGTCATCTTCTTGACCAAAACCCTTCCTGCCCAGTTATTCAGTTTCCCTGGATATCAAACTCTAGGAAAGAGTCTTGGTGGTTTGAAACTTCATTAGTTTCATAAATATTGAGGGCAATGAGCTACTGGGAATACTTGAAGATTTAGTATCAGGCTTTATATCCAATCATAGTGCAGAAACTGTTTTGGTTAAAGCAGTTAATGGTTTAAGGTTTAATATTAATGCGAAAAACATATCAGTGGTATACGCTAAGAACACTGTAAACTCCATCATAAGATTGATTGTTAATTTAAGACTGTTTCTCAAACTGCATCATAACTAAAGTAGAAGGTTCAATCTTTTTTAATCTACGGGTTAGCCAATCTAGTCATTATTTGCTAAATGCTTCTTAAACTGCCTTCCTCTTGCACTGATCATTGCCATGGGCTGCAATTGCCACACATTATTTTTTAAATTATGACAGCTCTGAATATTTAGAATACTAATATTTTTGTTGAGATTCTGTCATTTTAGTGATGAAATACATTTAAACATTTATTGTGTTACATTTTATAGAAAATGATTACATTCAATTCAATAATTTAGAATCTTAGTAATTACTGTACAAAATGTGTAAGTTGAAGATATTGCTGTGTTCTTCAAAAGTTTTGAAGACTGTGTTCTAATGCTTCAGCTAGCTTTACATTCACAGAGGCATTTTATGTGTTAAAATTGGTTATATTGAGAAGCAGAAAGAAAAGGGAAAGACATGAACTCGGGATTGAAAAATTTGTTTATAGAGATAGTATGGCTGCAATAATGAAAGCTGACCCAGGATAAATTCCATTGAATCCTATGTTTGTGTCTCACAAATCTAGCGCTTACACATTATTTGAATTTAACCAGTAGGCTGTTGCTGATTGCCATTCATACACCCAAACTCTTGGAGTCTCGGTACACCTGCAGTAAAGGTTTCTGCATTGAAGGCACAGGTGTTTTCTCAATGCAGGGAACACCACGATTTCCTTGTTGTTTTCTTCCTGCTGTTAGAAAGGGTACTGCTGCCTTACTAAACCATAACACTCTGCTGTTATATAAAAGAATGGGCTTTTTATTAGAAAATAGTGATTTTCTTTTTTGCCATGTGCCTGTCATTTTTTTATGTTTCAGAAGCATTATACATTTGATTTTGTATATGATTTGTCCAATTTTGTTATTAGGTTATAATGGTATATTTGCTTTATATTACTTTTTATTTTTCTGCTTTCTATAGGATAATTAAAGCATCTCTTTATAATGAAAACATTGCCAATTCAATGCTTTTCAATTGGCTTGTGATGCTTTTTTTGTAGGAGACTTTGGGGCAAGGTTTAGTGAGTATTGCTTTAAACTTGCTCACAAAGTGGCTCTTTAAGAAGGGTTCTGGGAAATGTGTGCAAAAGTCACTTGTGCATTATGTATGAGCATCATCAAGTTGCTTGTTAATCACTACAATTCATCATTTTCAGGAAACATGCTCCTGTTCTTGTTCTCTTCAATTTGAGTGCAGCATTTGTTATCATATATCACAGCATTCTAATTAATCGTTTTTGTTAATTGGTGGTCTTTCTGGAACCACTTTATGCTGGTTTCAGTTTTATATAATAGGGAAGAATACTTGGTAAATTGTGGAAACTGTACATTAGAGATCCATGATAGAGTATTATATACAAAGTACCATATGCTGCAGGGATAAATTCTATATTATTCTCAATCTACATGCTCTCATTAATTAAGATGCCAGACACCAACAGCAATACCAACTTGGTGTTTGGTATGTGCCAGATGATCAAACATGCAGTATCTGTTTTTGGTAAGGAAGACGAAAGTTTTAAGGCTAGGGAGTAAAGCTCATTAATCATAGCACATGCAGTAAGAGTTCCACAGTACTCTGTAGCCATGATGGTAATGTCATTAATCCCATCCATCCATTCATTATCCAACCCACACTATCCTAATTACAGGGTCACGGAGGTCTACTGAAGCCAATCCCAGCCAACACAGGGCGCAAGGCAGGAAACAAACCCTGGGCAGGGCGCCAGCCTACCACAGGGCACACACACACACACCCACACCAAGCACACACTAGGGACAATTTAAAATCACCAATGCACCTAACCTGCATGTCTTTGGACTGTGGGAGGACACTGTAGTACCCGGAGGAAACCCACACAGACACGGGGAGAACATGCAAAGTCCATGCAGGGAGGACCCGGGAAGCGAACCCATGTCTCCTAAATGCAAAGCGTCATTAATCCCATAGATCTAATTTTTTTAAGCACAAGGTGTTAACTACTTTAGCTATGCAGACAAAACAGAAGTTTTGTGCATCTTTAGTGGCATATATCCCATAGGCTGTAAGCCCTCTGATCCAAAGTCTTACTAGCATTACAGAATGGATGAGTATTATTTTTTTTTAAACTGAATAATATAAAAATTGAAACTGGCACCAATACAATTAAACAAATCAAGCCTGAACTAAATAATCTAGACATTTTTATGCCCTTGGACCTAAATTTAATAATTTTGCCCATGTTACTAAGACTATATTCTTTCATTTAGAAAACATTGCAAGAACTAGATGTCTTAACAGTATTTCAAGATGCTGAAAAATTAAGGCATGCTTTTGTTTACTGAGGAATATATTACTAACAGGGACACCTAAGAAGGACATCAACTGACTACAACTACTTCAGAATGCATCAGGAAGAATCTTAACTAAAAAACAGAAAATAGTTTACAAACTATACATTGGTTGCTTGCGTACTTTCTAAGTCATTCTAAAATACTTTAAAATGTATATCAAACTCTGAAAAATCTTGCTCCTTAATAAAGTTTGCAGTGTCTGTTGACCTACTTTCTAATTGTAATCTTAGACCCTCCCTGCGGTGGGCTGGCACCCTGCCCAGGGTTTGTTTCCTGCCTTGCGCCCTGTGTTGGCTTGGATTGGCTCCAGCAGACCCCCGTGAAATTGTAGTTAGGATATAGCGGGTTGGATAATGGATGGATGGATGGATCTTAGACCCTTTTAGTATTATGAGAGCAATGCATAAAAAAAACTGGTGTGGCTGCCTTTTCTTCTTTTCTAAACCCAAAATTAGTTTTGCCTTACAACACTTCCACCTGATCAATTTACTCCACTATCACCTTTGAATTTGGGAGGGATGAGATGCTTCCAACTAATGCTGAGGACTGCTGCATCAAATCTCCTAGGATGGGGAATCATAACAATAATGAATGACTTTATAGCATTTATGCAGTGTTTTTTGTGGTGAAGTGGATGATGGGCAATCTCAGAACACCTACAGATTTATTTTCTCCAGCATCCCACTAGTAGGAATTTTTGTTTGTTTCCTCTCCCTGTCCATCTGATTAGAGCATTGGACTACACTTTTTTGTATGATAAATGTGTTTTATAAGTAAATGTGTATTATTTATACAAAAAATAATCACTTTCAAAAGAAACATGCATAATACACACTAAAGTTAAAGGTGAATGTATTCATACTTTACTTATTACCTACTTTTTTTTCTTGGGGCGTTACATCTCCCTAGTTTCTGAAAGTTTTACTTAGGTTAACTTTGGGAGGTTACTACGGGGAATGCCAGGGATAAATCATCCTTGAGTTTTTTACTAAGTATTCTTGCACGAAATGACTCGCACAGAATAACTGATTTTTTTTTAATTAAATATACAGCATAAATAAAAAAAAATTAGGTTTTGTCTAAACTGAAAGGGTTAATACTTTTTCAGATTGTTATGATTCCCCATCCTAAGAGATTTAAAATATGGAGGTGTCCTGCCAGTGGGACACCTGGGGCCTCATGTATAAACGGTGTGTATGCCCGTTTCCACTTTCACACCTTGATGTATAAAAACTAAACTTGGTGTAAAGCCACGCACAAATTCACGCCAGATCAAACCATTGCATATGCACGTTTTCGGCTCAGTTTTTCAAACTGGCGGTACCCAGCAGCAAAGCAGTGCTACTGTTTCTGTGTGGTTTTCCTTTATTTTTTAGATTCACATTCTTGACACTGCTTTATCAAATATACTAAAACTAGCAGAATACCCGCGCTTCGCAGCGGAGAAGTAGTGTGTTAAAGAAGTTATGAAAAAGAAAAGGAAATATTTTAAAAATAACGTAACATGATTGTTAATGTAATTGTTTTGTCATTGATATGAGTGTTGTTGTCATCTCTCTCTCTCTCTCTCTCTCTCTCTATCTATCTATATATATATATATATATATATATATATATATACATAGCAAAATACCCACGTTTGGCAGCAGAGAACTAAAAAGAAAAGGAAACATTTTAATAATAACGTAACATGATTGACAATATAATTGTTTTGTCATTGTCATGAGTGTTGCTGGCATATATATATATATACTCACATACATATACATATATAAACATATATATATATATACATATATACACATATATATACATACAAACACATATATACATATATACACATATACATATCTACATATATACTGTATATACACATATATATATATATATATATACAAATCTACATATATATCTACATATATATATTAGGGGTGGGACTCGATTAAAAAAATTAATCCAATTAATTAGAGGCTGTGTAATAATTAATCTTGATTAATCGTATGTAATCGCACACGTAAATTTGCCCCAAATCGCAAATGTGTTTTTTTAATTTAAAAGGGTTTAATGGGCGACAGAATCAAATAATAGACATGGACATGAATATTGTAAACTCAAGCTCTTTTAATTTCTGAAAAAAAAAATGCTTTTAAACTGCATTTGAATTCAAAACAGAAACAAAAATATCATCCCTGGTTAAAATTGGGCAGACTTAAAAATAAAGTGGTAGTTTAAGTACTTTAAGTACATTTTCAGAATGGTATTGTCTTTAAATAATAATAACCAAAATTTCAACATAAAGTGCAGTTTTTCTTCTTAAAAAAATAAGTCAGAAACATAAAAGGTAATTTGACCAACTTAATCTTTAAACTCTGAGTAACCTTAGCCAAAATTATTTTGTACATTAGGCTAAAACAGTGTGATCATTGAACATTTTGTAATTAGATGTAATTAGAATTACTAACGGTCACGGAAGTCCAATGATCTCCAGTAAGAGCCACAAAGTCCGCTTTCTGCAATGCATCTAATTTTGCTTGCTTTTCACTGTGCACAAAACCATGCTTTTATCAAGGCTTCGCTCAGGTAGTTTTTTGAAATTAAATTTTCCTCCGATCAGGAACGCGCTTCATTCCGAGTGTAACATTTTTGTAGCTGTGATGTGTGCATCAGTGTAATCGATGTACCAGGAAATCATGCATTGACAAAAGTTCCCCTTTGCTTGGAATTGAAAGTGTGATTAAATGCGTTATTTTTTGTTATGGAGTACATGCATCGAAGCTTCTCAGCTGTGCTTGTGCTAAGAATAGGAAAGATTTTAAAAATAACGTA